>OZ038509.1:27566418-27631418 GCA_964036315.1 Acanthosepion esculentum
ATTGGCCCTTCATCAAAGTAGGTAGGGAGAAATAGATACAATAGGCAATAATAAACTACAGAAGAACTCAAAATTAATCGCTGCATTTAAGTATTAATATTTAAGGTTACTTTTTAAAGTTCAACGACAATTCTTCTGTCGCTTCTTAATTTAAAGAAAATTTCATGTACGTAGGTCCTTACTTTCCGTACAAACAATTATTTTTTTATTTCATGGGTGACTTTCGCAATTAATTTGGATTATTCCCAAATTTATTTCCAAGTTATAAAACTTGTTATCGCACAAAAATTTGTCGCAAATAATCACTTAAAAAATTGCGAAGAACAATCACAGTAATGAAAACTTGGGAATCCAAAATTCCAGGATTGTGGGTTCGGATCCGACCCGGAATGTTTTTAATTTGCTGATGGAGTCGACCTCATTCCAAAATGGTATGATATGTTGGACTACAGCCTCTCGGAGTGAAGTTGAAAACGCGGATAATTTTATTTTGAAACACTGTAATTTGAAGACAGTAATTATTTAATTTGAACGCAAGGTATTGAAAGTTATAGAGTTGTGTCCCTTTAATTGTTTTTATCAGCCAAGATGGCGGAATCCGAAAACAATCGCAGTAATAAAAACTTGGGAATCCAAAATATCAAGATTGTGGGTCCAGATCCAGCTCGGAATGTTTTTAATTTGCTCACAGAATCGGTCTGATTCCAAAATGGTATGATATGTTTGGGTACGGCATCCAGGATTAAAGTTAAAAAGTGTGACACACTGACATTCGCATTTGTTTTATAGATTAGTTTGTAGAGGTTTGATTCTTTAAAGAAATCTATAATTTTGGCAGGGGTTATCTTTTGGAAAAAACGTTTTAAGGTTTAGGGTTTTGTTGTATTGTTTATTTTACTTTACTATTTATAATATACCGTGCTAATAGGAATATGAAATGGACAAACAGGGTGGATAAATAGTAAGAGGTTTATTGTAGAAACCAGTACAACAGCAAAGAAGTAATAGTTATGCGCACGGTCGTCGCAAGTCAGTAAACTTGTGTGCGTGCTGCTATCGGAAGGCCGCTAGATCCCATATCGACGATATTTACCTGCCTCTCAACAAGGAAGGATGTGGTACAAGGCCGAATTTAATGTGGAGCAATCCGAACCCGTGGCCTCGGCCCAAAATTCAGCGACTCTGCCCTTCGGCATAGCTTCGTCCGGGTTCGCCTCTGCCCAAAGGTAGAGAGTTCGACAGCAGCCAAGATCTGAATAACAGAGTCCCAGATCGACGATATTTAAAAAACACAGAAAATGTGGCACAAGGCCTAGAAAGGGGATGGGGAAAAAGACGGTCATCATCTGTCTTAATCTCAAAACTCAACTAGCCACAACCACTGACCTAATCATACAAACAATACTCCCAATACCAAAACAGCAAATTCATACTCACCCTTCCCACCACATCAACCAAAACACTTCACCGTCTCAATGAAAATCCAAAATAGTCCCCATATGTACAAATCGTTGTCTGTGTGGGGAGGAATAAAAACAACAAGTTAAAAAATCCCCAATGAATATGTACAATATGAATATATAACTATTTACATGAAAACTAAACAAAAATCCCAGCTCGACTCTCCTGTCCGCTTTTCTAACGGACACTTATAGGTGATTACTACCTATAGTGCCGCCACTCATGGCGGTGGCAGGTTATTCCATTACATCACTATTCTCTCAGTATACCTTTACCGTTAATCTCTGGTTTGCAATAATTACATCTAGGCATTTATTGTGCTCTGAGCAAGCGTATGTGGGTTAATCTTGTATGTCCAATTCGGATTCCGGTCAACACAGTTTCTTCTCTTCGGCAATTTTGGGTTTCCGGTTCCTTCTAAAGTCTTTTAATTCTTTCGCATCCATATATAGTTTACTATATTTATGGGGGGAGACAAGTGCTCAATATCTGATATTTTGGTCAGTCACTTTCCCACCGCCGTAAGGTTGCCACTCTGTGACTTTTCTATAAATACTCTCATGGTAATTGTTCGGATGAACTCATCGCTATGATGCAGTACTAGACTGGCGTCGAGATCTCATCAATTTACATTTGAGCTGGCTAGATGTAGGCGTAAGTTCTATGCGAACAGTTTCTTTTCTCGCACTTCTCACTTGCGGAACTTCCTTCCGGTCTCATACTTTCCAGCCAACTTTAATCTGCAAAAATGTATATGCAATGTTAATCGCTATCTACTTTCCTCTTCCCGCTCATTATTAATGTTTCTGTTCCTAATTCTTCCACACCAAGTAACCACTTGTGTCTTAGTGGCTTTACTGCCTTGCTTGTGGAACTCCCTTCTGGCTCCATGCTTTCCAGCCAACTTTAATCTTCAAATATTTAAATGCAATATCAATCGCTATCTACTGTCCTCCTGATTACTCTTTCCTCTTCCCGCTCATTATTAATGTTTCTGCTCCACGCCCTGTACTCCCTTGTATCTTCGTGGCTTTACTGCCTTGCATGCGGTGATACCGCTTTAAAAAAAAAAGTGGGTGACCACTTTGAAGATCTTTCTTCATAGATTTTGCTATTGGTCATAAAAATATCAGACATTTCAAACTTGTCCACTTCTATGTCGGTGTTCTGATTCAATCGTATACTGGAAGCCATCGTATCAAACCTATATAAAGATTTGTATCTGCTTGGTGAATGCAATTGTTCTATTTTTTCTAAATGGTGTCATCGCGCATTGAAGAATTGTGATTTCTATGTTATTTATTTATATTAATTTTATATTATCGGAAGAGTCTACTGATAGGGATGGGCCAATGTGTAGTGGCTTATTCTAGTGACAGAGAATTTTTTTCATACGAAATGTATATGCTGTATTGATTTGAATCAAATGCACGTGAAACATGACTGACCAATGAAAACCAAACAACGCAAAAGTAAAAATACAAGCATTTCTTTCTTCGTTTTCTCCATATAACATTCTCTGACGAAGTTTAAACAAAAGTGAAAAATGTTAGATTGATAAACGTTTCCTATTTGTTCTTTATCTCAACATACTGTGTGTTATATACAGTAAGTATCCGGGTTACGACAGTTCATGCCTACGAGGATTCGTGGTGACGACGAAATCTCCATTAATCTGGTTAAACTGTAAGTCGATGAATTCCCGATAAAAACGAAAATCAAACATGAGTTTGTTTTTCTTTCTTCCCCAGATTTGATGCTGCTTCCTAGATGAACAAGATCTTACGCTTCGTTATCTCATCTGCTGAGAAGTTATGACATCACTGGCAATAAATATACAAGCAGCTTAAAATAATTCCATTTCACTATATGTATTATTTTCATCTCATTATATCTATTATATTGATGTCTTCCATGTGTTTTTAACTCTAATTATGTTAATATATGTCATAGGAATGTGTTCCTATATCCTAGATTATAACTTTACTATTGCGTTAACATGGGTGAGTGGCGTAAGGGCTTATCCGCGGAAAATCGAGGGTTCTGGCTTACATGGAAAATCGCGTTACGACGCATCGTAGGAACAGAATTCTGTCGTAAGTCGAGAACCTCCTGTATATGAATAAAAAACAAAGTTTCGTGGGCGTTCACAGCACTGGGTATTATCCACATAGTGACATACGTGGGCGTCATGGACGTATTCTTACAGGTGCATAAGAGAAAGGACGTACAGGTGTGTCCTGTCCGAGGCAAAACATAAACTGTTACAAGACGAACACACATCGCATGGAAACGAAAATATTCAACTAGCGAAAATCAGAACATGACAAAAGTTTTCAGTTTGATGCGTATGGAAGGTTAAGTAGACAATAAACACCTGCTTAGCTTATATTTGTTCTTCAGAAAGAGACAGCTGACATTTCTGGGGAATATAGTAAGGAACGAGAGCTTGGAAATTTTAACACTCACTGCGATCTGTCATCTCGTCTGCAGTCGCTCTCTCACAGACGCGATGTTGCATCGCTCTGCCTTTTCTACAAGTACTTCCACGGTAATTGCTCCGAGGAGTTGCTTTCGCTTGTCCCTAAGCCTCGTGAATTTAAGCGTCCTACGAGGCTGGCATCCCGTTCCCACCCCTTCACCGTTGAAACTGTTAGATGTAGACGTCTTTTCTACTCCAATAGCTTCATGTCTCGCACATCTCGCCTATGGAACTCCCTTCCCTATTACTGTTTCCCTGACAAATACAATCTCCAACGGTTTAAGTGTAGCGTCAATCGTCATCTCTAATTGCCTTGATCTATTCACTTCCCTTCTCCACTTCCTGACATCTTTCATTCCTATCTGCTCTCGCTCTATATCTTCCGTAACCCCCTGCCTTGATCGACCCTCCGTCCTTCTCTTTCTTCCTTTACCACTCCTATCTGCTCTTCCTCCAACCCTTCTGTAACCCCATGCGTGATAGTGGCCACCGGCCTTGCTTGGGGTGATACGCTTAAAAAAAAAAAAGAGAGACGGAGGAAAGCAGCACATAAATTACCGAGCAAACTTGAGGAAATGCATGGGAGAACAATGATGAGAAGAGATATCAAAAAGACAACATTTGCTGAGCGCTAAAAAGACAAGAAATTATGGAGAGCTATGATCACGAACGTCCTGAAGAGACAAGGCATATATAAGAAGAAGAAGAAGAAGAAGAAGAAGAAGAATGAGCTTGAGGAAATGGATGGCATAACAGGAAATGAGGAGAGATATCAAAAAGACAACATTTGCTCAGCGCTAAAAAGACAGGAAATTATGGAGAGCCATGATCACCAACGTCTTGAAGGGATGTCACACAGACGAACAATCACTTTTCAAAATTCGACACTCATTAATTTTTTCTTCGTTAGTAAAAAAAGTGAGAGTCAATTATCGCAGATTTTTTAATCCTCTGTTTTTCTTATTTTTAAAAAATTTCTCATCTTTTTTTTTTTCTTTCACTGATTCAAAATTTATTTTTCTCATGGCTCACCTTATTCTCTATTTTTTCTTTCCTTCTTCAAGTCTACTTCGCTTTCGCATTAATTATCTATCTATCTATCTATCTATCTATCTATGTATCTATCTATTTATCGTTTTTCAATTTCCCTCTCTTTTTTTGTTTAATTCTTCTTTTATTTCTGTCTTTTTCTTTCCTTCTTTTGAAATGTTCACGTTTTCTTTCCTGCTTTACTTTTTAAATGTTTTCTTTCTTTTTCATTTCTGTGGTTTTCCTTCACCCTCTCTCTCTTCCATTCTGTTTTTTATTTTTAATTTAAACTCTTTCCTTTCTTTCTTTCTTTCTTAATTCTCCTCTTTATTTATTTATTTCTTTTTTACTTCATAATTCTTTCTTTCTTTCTTTCTCCTCTTTATTTCTTATTTACTTCGTAATTCATTGTTTCTTTCTTTCTTTCTTTCTTCCTTTCTTTCTTTCTTTCTCAATTCTCCTCTTTATTTTTTATTTATTTTCTTCGTAATTCTTTCTTTTTTCTTTCTTTCTTTCTTTCTTTCTTTCTTTCTTTCTTTCATTTTTACTTCGTAATTCTTTCTTTCTTTATTTATTTCGTTTTTACTTCGTAATTCTTCCTTTCTTTATTTCGTTTTTACTTCGTCTTTCTTTCTTAATTCTCCTCCTTTTTTTCATAATTCTTACTTTCTTTCTTTCTTTCTTTCTTTCTTTCTTAATTCTCCTCTTTAATTCTTTCTTTTTTACTTCATAATTCTTTCTTTCTTTCTTTTTTCTTTCTTAATTCTCCTCTTTCTTTCTTTCTTTCTTTCTTTCTTTCTTTCTTCACCCAAATCACCTTCTCGCTCACCCCTTATCAATCTTCAGCGCTATTTCTTACGGCAATGCCTATTTATATATTAAATTTGCCTGAACCAAAATCCGCCAAACTGATTTGCGTCATATGACTGGCGACGTGCTTTCTTACAAGCAGACGAACAAACACTTCAAAATATAAACAACAAAATGGACCAACAGAGTGCTTTAAAAAAAAGAAATCAGTAAATAGCTTCCATAAAACGTTCAGAGAATGATGGCCTTTTGCCAAACTCAGTTAAACTTAGGAAATATCTACAAATTTAGTGAATGATTAAGAAAAGGTGAATCAAGAGAGAGTAGGAAAGAGGGAGCATGAGAGACAAGAAGAAAGAGAGGAAAAAGAAACGAATTAGTTAAAGAGAGAGAGAGAGGGGGATAGAGAGGAGAAGCGAGGGAAAGATATAAATAGAGAGAGAAAGAGAGATAGAGAGAGGGACAGAGATATAGAGATAGTGTGAGAGAGGGAAAGAGAGGGAGGGAAAGAAATATATAGAGAGGGAGAGAGAGAGGGAGAAATAGATTGATAGATAGGGAGAGAGAAAGAGAGGGACAGAGGGATAGAGAGGGAGAAAGCGAACGAGAGAAGGAGAGAGAGAGAGAGAGAGAGAGAGAGAGAGAGAGAGAGAGAGAGAGAGAGAGAGAGAGAGAGAGAGAGAGAGAGAGAGAGAGAGATTTTAAGAAAGAAGCAAACCTCAAAGATAAAGATAATGGATTGAACCAAGAAGATAGAAAAAAGAAAATGAAAAAGACGATAAAATTCAAAAAGGACAAAAATGACAAGGAGAATGAATGACTCAAATGAGTGTGAGTGAGTGAGTGAGTGAGAGAGAGAAAGAGAGAGAGAGAGAATAGTTATAAAAGAAAGAAAGAAAAGTGTGAAGAGAGAGAGAATGCGGATTGAAAGAAAATAGAGATAGAAAAAGGAAAAGGAAAAAGAAGAATGAAACGATAAAATCATAAATGCAAGAAAGAAGACGAAATAGAAGAATGAATGACTACAAATGAGAGAGGGAATAATTTTAAGAAAGAAAGAAAGAAAGAAAGAAAGTAAGAAAGAAAGAAATATATTTAGTTGAAGCCATAAAACTATGTTCAAAATATTTAGATTTCAGCATTAAATAACCCATAGAGGTGTTGATATGCCGCTAAACAAAATCACCCAAACAACCAACATGAAAGAACTCTTTCATGGCATTAATCCATATAATATCCTACAATTTCATAAAGAAATCAAACTGTATTCCAAAATATAACTTCAACAAAACTACAACATAAAACACGTTTATCCCCGCCTCTAGTAATCATGTCTACACAAACATGTATATGAACAACTACCATGTACTCAATTGTGAAAGCAGAATAACATATTTTTATTATTTCAGAGCTCCCAAGAAAATTAAATTTCGGGATTAAATGACCTCACAACTTCATGTGAGAAAACGACATTATTTTTGCACCAACCTAATAGTTTCTAGGAGAGAGCACCTAATCTGGTGTGATCAACGGTTTTGAACAAGGCCAGTACACTCAAATCCTCAGTCACGATGACTTGTGAGTTCGTGCTAGCACAACCATCGACGGGTTCCAAACACTTCCAAATTTCGCTCATATTTCCTGGGACAACCGTGCCGCACGCTGGGATCCCTTCCCCAGACCGATATTATCAAGAAGACACCTCTTTGAAAAATAGCCCATAGTGTGATTTCAATCATGTTTCACGGTCAGAATACTAACGTTCTAACCACTCGGCCACACACCCAAATCAACACTTTATAATAATTACCGTTGTGTGTATATTTATTTATATCTTTCGTGTCACGCTCTATGTAATTCTCTTAACAAGTCGCAAGCCTATTGTTTTTTAATGTTGGGATCTATTTAATAATTCGAGGATTTGCTCGTGGACAGCTGTACACAGCGTTGGGCAGAATAAAAGTAAAAACAACCTCAAAATAATCATCATATAATAATTGTGCTTGTCCCCCCTTCGACAATTCGCACGTTCGTTACGCCCTGCCAATATCTCATGAATAATGGACTAATCAGTTTTGATCGCGTAAAAAGACATATCAAAAACACTACTTGGTTTCAGTCAGGAAATGAAAGAAAAAGGGAAGATAGAAGTGTTTAACTTTTGTTAAATGGAAAAAGTTGTAGATTTCAAATCTTTTCATTTGTACCCCCTTACTTCTTGAAATAACGACTAGCATTCATATTTATGATTGTTATTGCAATATTTTTTGTTAAAGATGTTAAGCTCAAATATTTAACGATGCGATAGGTGAATTTCTCTGGATATTTTTTGTCATAGAACTATCCATGAGTTTATTCAATCTTTAAATGAAGAATCAAGATCCATCAGAAAATTCAAATAGGAAAACCGTGAAATTTTCACGGGTTAAAACTAGTAAAAAATAACGACAACAAAAACTTCACAAGAAATCTAATAAGAAAGGATTTAATTGACTAAACAGTTTATCAGTAGCTTTTAAGTTGTGATTTCTGAAATGACTTCTGAGATCTGCAACGTATAGATTGAGATTTTATACCCATTTTAACTTCAGTGGTTTCTGCTTAAGCTGTGAATTCTGAACCTTCGTTATGTAATACAGTAGAATCCCTGAAAACCGGACTGAAAAGGCCTTCCGGATATGAGGAATTGGTTACAAAGTCCGGATATGGTGGATTCCGGATATGAGGGATTCCAGATATAAGGGACACTAAAACGAACAAGCTGATCGATGATGTTTCTTTATACAGTAGAATCTCTGACAACCGGACTGAAAAGGCATTCCGGATATGAGGAATTGGTTATAAAGTCCGGATATGGAGGATTCCGGATATGTGGGATTCCGGATATGTGGGATTCCGGATATGAGGGATTCCGAATATGAGGGATTCCGCATATAAGGGACACTAAAACGAACAAGCTGATCGCTGATGTTTTTTATGCAGCAGAATTCCTGACAACCGGACTGAAAAGGCCTTCCGGATATGAGGAACTGGTTACAAAATCCGGATAAGACGGGTTATATTTAGATTAAAATAAAAGAACTGAAATTAGGTTTAACATTTATTTTCAATGTTTTATATTAAACAAAATAAGCTGACAGTGAGTGAAATATAACGGAATTGATTTTAAGGAAAAAGAAATAAATTATGTAATGTTAATGAAAATTCATTAAATTAAGTATGCCTCGTATGCAAAACAAATAATGTAACGAGGATTTTTTAAATCGCTGTTGCATGATGACTCTTTCTCTTCTAACGCCATTCTCAACTTTTTCGTTTTGCTTTTGTTCTTGAAATTTTTTAAACGAAAGTCACTTTTTATCTCTGCGTGCGTTATTGCAATCGTCATAGCTGAATGCTGGCTTTCTTTCCATAAAACTGATAACCTTTTCAATAGCTTTTTCAATTTTAGTCCAGGTTTCATCACAATCATGTTTGTAATTTCCTTGTTCATTGTGACAGCGTGAACGCTGGTGAATAGTTTCTTTGGAAGACTTTATATCATACAATGTTGACTTTCCTATGTTGAACTCAACCATTAGTTACAATGAACTTTCACCTGCGTTTAGTCTGTTTAAAATGTCCACTTTTTGCGATAACTCCAAAGTTGTTCTTTTCTTCTTATTCCCATCATTTTTTGTACCAATACAAGCCATTAGGGTGAAATAAGCATAAGCAATTATCCAAAGTAAATTTCCTGAAAATCAGAAATTTCAAATCAATTTCGGATATGCGGGATTCCGGATATGAGGTACTCCGGATATGAGGGGTTCCTGATATGAGAGACTCCGGATATGAAGGATTCTACTGTATAACTAAATACATATAATTGTTATGTTTGTTATGCAATAAATGTAATTTAACGAAAGAAACTTTTTAAGTAATGTAGTAACAAAGGAACGGATTAATTAAATGGTTCATTGGTCTCGATTTTCGTTGCGAATTCTGGATCTCAGATTTATTGAGTCTCAAGAGAGATTGTTTTAAAACATTTGTTTCATTGCATATCAGTATTAAAACTTTAAACAGTTGCTGTAATTCTTGGCAGTAAGGGTACACTAATAATAATAATAATAATAATAATAATAATAATAATAATAGTAATAATAATAATAATAATAAGAAGAAGAAGAAGAAGAAGAAGAAGAAGAAGAAGAAGAAGAAGAAGAAGAAAAAGAAGAAGAAAAAGAAGAAGAAAAGGAGCGGAAGAAAAAATTGATGTTTACGAAGGGGGAGTAAAAAGGAAGAGCAGGTGGAGAGGTAGATTGGCGGAGTCGGTGGAGGTGAAAGAGTGGAATAATGATGAGGAGAAGAAGAAGAAGAAGAAGAAGAAGAAGAAGAAGAAGAAGAAGAAGAAGAAGAAGAAGAAGAAAAATTATGATGTTGAGGTGAAGGAGTGGAATAATGAAGAGAAAAGAAGAAGAAGAAAAAGAAGAAGAAGAAGAAGAAAAGGAGCGGAAGAAAAAGTATGATGTTTACGAAGAGGGAGTAAAAAGGAACAGCAGGTGGAGAGGTAGAATGGCGGAGAGAAGAAATAAAAAGAAAAAAGAATAATAATCAGGAGTAGGTTGAGGCACGGAGGTGAAGGATTGGAATAATGATGATAAGAAGAAGAAGAAGAAGAAGAAGAAGAAGAAGAAGAAGAAGAAGAAGAAGAAGAAGAAGAAGAAGAAGAAGAAGAAAAGGAGTGGAAGAAAAAAAATGATGTTGACGAAGGGGGAGTAAAAAGGAAGAGCAGGTGGAGAGGTAGAATGGCAGAGAGAAAGAAAAAAAAGAAAAATACAATAAGGAGGAGGTGGAGGCGGGGGAGGTATGAGGAAGTTCTTGGTGAGAACAGGGGCTACAAATAACCTGTTGCTAAAAATCAAAGATAGCTGAAATTTGGGGCACACAATGAGAAAAGAAGCTTTGGAGAATTTAACACACATAAGAAACATCGAAAGCAAGTTAAGGAGAGAAAATCAACAAGTTGACAAGTTTGATTAAATGGATGATAAAGACAGAGAAGTCATACAGGAGTATGTAATGCTGAGAGCAACAAAGAACAGGAAGGTGTGGAGAGTCGTAATCGACCATATCCTGGAGATTATGGCACATGAAAAATGAATAAGAACCGACTTGACAAGTTTGAACAATAGGATGGATGAACAAGTATAGCAAAGAGGAATCATAGAAGTGTAAGTATTACTGAAACAAACTAAAAACAGGAAGCTGTGGAGAGCCGTGATTGACCAAGTTCTGAAGAGACATGGCACATGGAAAGAGAATGAGAACATACTTGACAAATTTGAAAAAAATAAATGGTGGAACAAGTATAACAAAGAGGAGTCATAAAAAAGCAAGTACTGTTGAAAGCAACAAAGAACAGGAAGCTGTGGAGAGTCGTGACCGACCTTGTCCCGAAGAGAGATGACACATGGAGAGAGAGAGAGAGAGAGAGAGAGAGAGAGAGAGAGAACATACATGACAAATAGTTCGAGGAACAAGTACTACAAAGACAACAAAAAGTTGTGCAAGGGCACAGATTATTGAGAGCAATAAAGGACAGGACGTTGTGAAGAGCCATAATCACCCAATTCTTGAAGGGTAGAAAGAGAAAGAAAATAAAGTGAGTGAGAGAGAGAGAGAGAGAGAGGGAGAGAGAGAAGCGCAAGATAAAGATAACTTTATCTGTCACGAAGTCATAAGTATGGATATTTAGAGAGCAACAAGCTTATAGTGGTAATATTCTGCCCTATTCTGACTTAGTCTGACACAAGGCCTTAATGACAGAGCACTCAGTGAGATTATTTACACTGACTTAGTACC
The DNA here is from genome assembly GCA_964036315.1 of Acanthosepion esculentum. Classification (NCBI taxonomy): domain Eukaryota; kingdom Metazoa; phylum Mollusca; class Cephalopoda; order Sepiida; family Sepiidae; genus Acanthosepion; species Acanthosepion esculentum. The sequence goes on from OZ038509.1 coordinate 27,578,048, forward strand.
ACAAAAAGCCACAAGTTGCTTCCGGTGCTTGATTTTTCAAACTTCGATGTGGTCACTCAGCTAAATGCTAAACAGTCTCGACGTTGCTTAACTTCGGTGAGCAGATGTGAATCGGTGTTTGACCATAAAACCCTATTTACTAAACCCAGCCACGTTTGGTACAAGGCCGCAGTGGTTGCGCACTCAATAAAAATCGCATTCACTGCATACACCATGGAACAATGGTTAGTCAGTCTCTGTGAGAAGGCGAGGCCTCTTCTTGTTAAGTTTTAGTCTGGCACAAGGCCATGAGAGTTGGGTGGCAATGAGGAAAAAACTCGTCACACAATTTAGAATGGTTAATTCGCAGAACATTACGCTAAGGGTGAAGCACAAGATCACGTGGAACACCCGGTGAAGCTCGAACGCACTCCACTGTTAAACTAGCTCGTTAACCATTACACCAACTGTGTACTTGTAAATGAGAACCTCACTGTTTGTACTTTGAAACTAACCTTTTGTCTTTGTTTTTCTTTTTTTTTTTCCTTTTAAATGCCCCCTTAATTATGGGATGTCGGTGGCGGGTGCAGACGATGCTGACGCCATAGATTTCTCCTTGGCAACGATAGTGAGGCTTTCTCTCTTGTCTTCTTCATCATGTCCAATGACGAACTGTAAGATTCGGGGAAGCGCGCTGCGTATAAATAACGTTGCCTCGCCTTAACGCAAGCATATTTACTTTAAAATCCCGACTGCCGCCATAACAGCAAACGACTACCTATTTCTTCACAAGAAGGTACGTATGAGTCTTTAATTACCATCCATTTTCTTTTTTTTTTTTCAGGCTAGAAGAGATATAAAGTACAACTCAGCCACAGTTTCACACAACGAAGAAACTGAGGTCTTCTTTTTGATTGCGATGTTAAATTTTCCACGTCCCTTTTTTTTATTCCCTCCTTTCTTCCCTTGATGTTTTTCTTTTTGTTGATGAGGAAGAGAAATAGTTTCCATTTTCTTGGCTGAGTATAAAAACTTGGATTTGAATATTTGGCGCAAGCCTGGAATAATTGATATCGGAATTATTCGCGTTATTATAAAAAAAAAGTGATTTAGAAGTTCAGAGTTCTCGTTTTAATCTGCTCATCTCTCCCCCACTATCTCTTGCTCTAACCTTCACATATGTTTATGGCTTATCTATCTATCTATCTATCTATCTATCTATCTATCTCAATGTGTTCATATCTATCTATCTATCTATCTATCTATCTATCTATCTATCTATCTATCTATCTATCTATCTATCTATCTATCTAAACCTGTTCATATCTATCTATCTATCTATCTATCTATCTATCTATCTATCTATCTATCTATCTATCTCAGTTCATCTTCCATGATTCATTTCTATAGTTGTTATATGACATGTTTATTATTCATGCATTTTGAAACGTTTTTCTTTGTTACACCGAAACATCAAGGCAATGGTTTCATATATACATACATACATACATACAAATGTAATAATAATAATAATAATAATAATAATAATAATAATGATACATACATACATACATACGTGGTGTAATGGTTAACAAGCTTGTCTCGCTAAATCAATTACGACAGAATAGGGAGCTCGATCCTCACTCGGTGCTCCATACTTTTGGCCTTGTACCACATCTAAGCTACACGTAGAAAATCACTATACGTACGTATGTCGCCTTTTTCAGGAATAAATTAAAATTTCAGTCCGATGTTTGGACGATTTTCTCATCATATTTATCCAGGAATAAAAACGAAATAGAAAGACACACACCCGTACACGTACACACACACACACACACACACACACACACACACACACACACACACATACACCCACACACACACCCCGTACACACACCCCGTACACACACACACAGACACATACATACATACATACATACATACATACATAATGTATTTCTTGATTTCGTCATTTACTTTGAATATCTCAAATATCTAAAGAGATTGGATATTTCATATTTCACAAACTGAATGGATATATCAGATTTTACAAGTACATCATCGAACGAGAAACATTTCTAAGTAATTTTTAATGAGATCGTCTCCTGCTGTCTGGTGGTAATTCTCTTTGTTCAGGTTAAGTTTCCAAAAATAACTTTACTTAATTTTTTTTACCCCACGAAGAATTTCTGCTTTTTTAACATTACTTTTTTCTTCGTTTTTTTTTTTTAAAAAAAGAAAAAAAAGAAGCAGGTGTTCTTTGGCATTGTTTCATTTTTTAGATTCTTTTACAGAATTCTTGAACATTCACGCATCTCCTTGATATATGTTTTGAAGAGAAATTAAACCGTAAATGATTTTTCAGCTTTCTAAAGCTCATGAGTTTGATTCGCCTCTTTTGGAACACATGGTTTTTAAAAAAAAAAAAAGGCAGTGTAAGTAGACTCTATCCAAAAAGATAAGGTTCTGACTTGAAGTTGAAGTATCAATGTATTTGCACACAGGCACGCGCGCACGCACATGTTATGTATTAAAAATTAGTTTGATTTCTTACGATTGTTTTCATTTAGTAAAGGGGACAAGGCAGTGGCTCAATTGTTAAACTTTACTTAATTTTACTATTAGTTTCATATTCGGGAAGTATCGAACACCAGAAAGAAAAAAAAGTCCAATTGCTTATAATTTGTTATACTTATGGTGGAAACGTGATCAGTAGCGAGGATACAACGTCTGTAGATATAAGCAGAGTGGGCATAGGAGTCAACACTGCATGGTAACTATCAGTTTCACACGATAAGCGTATATCAGACTAAATCTATCTATCTATCTATCTATCTATCTATCTATCTATCTATCTATAACACGCTGCTCATAATCTATCTATCTATCTATCTATCTATCTATCTATCTATCTATCTATCTGTAACACGCTGTTCATATCTATCTATCTATCTATCTATCTATCTATCTATCTATCTATCTATCTCAGTCTGTTCATATCTATCTATCTCGTGGACTCTCCTGTCGTTGATCGACGCGAGCTGTTAACCCACACCTACCGGGGACCCTTTTATGACGTATGAGCGTCAGGCAACACGGTTCCTGGGGACACACTGTCAGACCCCTGCACATATAAAACAATCCTCAACCACAAGGAGAACACGATGCTGCCCCTGACGCAACTGTATGCTCGGAGCACTGGGTCCTGGTTTTTGTTAGCCATTACATTCACAGTGACAGGTTTTAATGAGTCCTTGGTATTGTGTGTTGCTCTCTCTCTCTCTCTCTCTCGCCCTCTCGACATCTCTCCAGCCGTTGAGGCCCAGAGGATTCAAACCACAAGAGTTAGGAGGAAGCCACATGTTTTTAGGGCGAGGATGATATAAATGTGAAAATTCTCGAACAGTCTTTCGGGTCACGTGGACCATGTCGATGTAATTCCTGCGAGAAGACGTACTTCTTCACCTGGGCCAATTCCCCGATCCAGCATGTGAACACAATTTCCAGAACCGCGATTAAGGCGGTAGTATTGACCCTCATCTATTCTCTGGGACCGTGCTTGATGATATCCTGGACCCGCTGTACGAACTCGCCTGCTTTTACGACGTCTGGCCGTCTAGAATGGTTCTTTCTCTTGGCCATGGATGACAATGTTTCCGTCATAGGCGTGCAGCTCATTTCTGACATTGAACACAAACGACCGAGCCGACTCGTTAGTAACTAGTGTCACTAGTATCAATATTGAAAGTTCCCATGTTGATGCTCTTGATACATCTGAAAGAGAACTGAGAGTGGTCAAGGTTGGTGCACGCCTCGTAACATTATGTTCGGTAATTTATGGCCGGCTCTGTTCTTAAAAAATACTTGGCGCATCTTGTAACAAGTGTAGGCTGAACATTTCTCTACCTGACCAAAATGAATAATCACGGACCAGAGTCAGATTAAGACCACAATGGACTCCAGCACGCCTCACCATAATTTGGGGTTTCCCGCACAGTTATGTATATATATATATATATATATAGATAGCACACATGGGCACTTTGAAGTGGTGTAATGGTTAGCAAGCTTGTCTCCCTATACCAATTACGACTGAGTAGTGAGTTCGATTCTCACTTGCGCTCCGTACTTCAGCTTTATATCAGATCTAAGCTACGCTTAGTAAATATCTATATATACCATATATGCACATGTGTGTGCTAGTTCAGCTGACAATTACTACTGAGTAATGAATTCGATCCTCACTGGTTGACCTATATTTGTGGTTTTGCGCCCAAACTAAGTTTAATAATAATAATAATAATAATAATAATAATAATATCAAAGACTACAATGGGCTTTCTTATTGACATGGCTTTCCCTGCAGATTGTAACGTATCTTTGAAGATCTTATCAAAATACAAGGATCTTGAAGTGAAAATCTAAAAAATGTGGCACATGAGGACATCAATAATTCCAGTTGTAGTTGGGGAAACTAGGATTGGTTGGAAAAAGTTCCGATAGACACATTGAAGGAATTCGTGATAGCCCATGCCTTAAAGGAATACAACTTGTTCTCACGAGTACAACTCACACATTACGTAGGGCTTTATTTATGCAAAATGAGTGTGATCTTAGGGATTTTTTATTTTATTTTTGTTTCTTTTTTTTTTTACAAAAATGATCAGTGGAACATGCCATGAAGCCATTTCTGAGCTTAGATCTCTGCTTGGGACCCGGAAGGAAATGTTTATACAACAGAAATCAAAGGAAATAATAATAATAATAATAATAATAATAATAATAATAATAATAAATGCAGGTTCTGTGATAAATATGCAGAAACAATTGATCATCTTGTATCAGGTTGCACGGTATTGGCACCTACTGAGTATAAAACCCGGCATGACAGAGTGGGTCAATATCTGCATTGGAAAATTTGCAACTTACGGGAAGGAAACTGAAAGAAACTGGTACGAACACCACCCAGACCCGGTTACGGAGATAGGACCTGTTACAATTCTATGGGACTACACAATACACACAGACAGAACAATCAAAGCTAATCGCCCAGACATTGCTATTAGAGATCGCACACACAAAAAGTGTCTCCTTATTGATATGGCAGTCCCTGCAGACTGCAATGTATCTTTGAAGATCTTCAAAAAACAAGGACCTTGAAATCGAAATCTCAAAAATGTGGCACATGGGAACCTCAACAATCCCAGTTGTAGTTGGAGCCCTCGGATTGGTTGGAAAAGATTCCAGTAGACTAATTGAAGGGATCCCTGGAAGCCGATGCCTGAAAGAAATGCAAAACATTGTTCTCACGAGTACAACCCAAACCTTACGAAACCTATGTAAAATATGATTTTTTTAAAAAAATTGGTCAGTGGAAAAGGTCATGATGCCATTTCTAACCTTAGGTCTCTGGGAGGGACCTGGAATGAAATGTGTACACACCAGAAATCAAAGGAAATAAAATAACAATAATAATGATAATAATCAAGGATGGAACTAATCCGAACTGCAGGATCTTCGGAAAATATGATGAAACTGTCGACCAAATTATTATCTCCTGATGGAAAAAAATGAATCTACCCACCGACATAACAAGGTAGCGACATATGTACATTGAAAGAAGAAGAAAATAGAAATCACTGAGGATGGTATGGCCACCAACCAGACACAGTTACCCAAAATAAGCAGGAACTTTGAATTCAAGACCAAACTAAAGTGGGATTAACTTCATCAGGACATCTTACCCTAGACACACCGGTGCTGTTATGTTTGCAGTACATGTAGTGCCGCTATAGGTTAAGCCGAGACTCCAGGTCACGACCAATAATATTGCTGATTCTTCTTTAGATTTTAACAAGAATCTTTAAATATATCGTTGGAGCACCGGTTTTTGAATTTAGAATTGTACGCCTAGATAAGCTGCCCCTTACAAGTCTAGAGAGAGCCTATTCTACTTTTCTATTTAACTCGTGGCTTGGGGTAGAAGAGTCGAATTGATGTCTTTTCCAAGGGCATTTTTTACGAACGTAACGGGTCTTGTAACATCCCTTCAGGTCGTACATGATCATGACTCTCCACAATTTCCTTTTTCTTATTTATTTGTTAGTTGCTATGGCTTCTTGGAAAATATAGTGGATGTATTTCATGTTGTTTTCTCTACGGTTTTTGTATTCAGAGAAGTCCTTCTTTTTGGGTGCTACTCAGTGCTAGAGAACCCAGTCTACACTGCTACTTTTCTTCAAATAGATGTCATATCCTTTGAAAACATAGACACGCAATCTCTCTACTTTTTTATTTTTTACCTCTCTACCTTTTTATTTTTTGTGAAGTGACAAGAAATTTGGGAAAGGTGCACGAGTAATTTCCTTTTGTTTTATCCACTGTTTTCAATTCAGTGATGTCTATCTAGAATGGTTGCCTCACAAGGCTAGCCATCTTAGTCTACCCTGCTATTTAACCGATTTTTCTTGAATTACATCCTCTGCCTCTTCAGTACGTAGGCGATCATGGATCTCCACGGATGTTTTTTTTTTATTATCTTAGAAGTGACATGATTTCTTGAGAAAGATAAGAGAGTACTTTCTTTGTTTATTCTTTTTTTAAAAACCTAATTTAGTTCATCAGTCAGTTATTCTTTCTTTGTTTTTTCTTTTTCTTTCCTCTTCATATTTTCTTTTCCTTTTCTTCTTTCTTTATGTCTTTCATTCACTTTTCTTTTCCTTCCTTCCTTCCCTCCTTCCTCAGTCAGTTATGTGCCATGCATGATACAAGCTTAGGCGATCATGTATCTTTCGATACATGACTGATGAGACAGATTTTTCCCGCAGTAGGTTGCCATTTCTTTTGCGGTAGACCAGTTGCCATCCAAGGCTATAGAACCCAGTCTGTCCATAGCTGGGGGAGAAGAAGAGGATTCATACCTTTTCCCAAAGGTATCAACACCTAAGTGAATGTAATGGATTCGACTGGAATTCGAACCCGGCTCTCCGATTCCTCAATCCGAGACGCTATCCATTACTCCACTGTGCCTCCTCTCACAAATTACACTAATTGCAAATTAGAATACCTATTATTTGTACTATCAGTATAAGTGTAATAGTCTATACTACACAAGCAATCAACATTTAAAATCAAATCATCATCACCGCCATATTTATAGAGAGATCTCACTTTAAGCAGTGTGATAATGTAAAGCCCATTCAGTTCGTGATACACGCTTAGGCGATCATGTATTTTTCGATACATGACTGACGAGGCAGATTTTTCTCCTGCAGTAGGTTGCCATTTCTTTCTGCGGTAGACCAGTTGCCATCCAAGGCTATAGAACCCGTTCTGTCCTGCTATTTACCCATAGCTATGGAGGGGGGGGAGAAGAAGAGGGTTCATACTTTTCCAAAATTTATTAGCACATAAATCCTAATACCCTTGGGAAAGATATGAATCATGCAAAGCAGTAAAGCCACTAAGTCACAAGGAGTTATTGTTTGTGAAAGAACTGGTAAGCAGAAACATTACTAAGATGTGAGAACAATAGAAGAGTACTCAGGAAGACCGTAGATAACGATTGACATTGCATTTAAATTTTTGAAGATTAAAGGCAATAAAGCCACTAGGACGCAAGGCGTTACTGAGAGTTAGAGAATATGAGAAAAACTACTATTAAGGAGAGAAGACAATAAAAGAACAAGAATTAAGAAGACAGAAGATAACGATTGACATTGCATTTAAATATTTGAAGATTAAAGTTGGTTGGGAAGCATGAAGCCGGAAGAAAGTACCACAAGCGAGAAGAACGAGAAAAGAAACTTCTAGCATAGAACTTACGGTTACATCTAGCCAATTCAACTGTAAATTGGCGGGATCTTTTTGCCAATCTAGTACGCCGCTTAAAGTTTCGGTACCATAGCAAAGATCTCATCCGAACAATTACCACGAAAGTATTGATAGGAAAGCCACAGAGAAGCAACTTTACGGCGGTTGGAAAGTAACTGAAGTCGAGACGCCAGGTGAAGACCAATAATATTGCTGGTTCTTCTTTATATTTTAAGAAGAATCTCTAAATATATCGCCGGAGCACCGGTTTTTGGATTTAGAGTTGTGCACCTAGTTTAGCTGACCCTTACAAGTCTAGAGAGCCTATTCTACTTTTCTATTTAACCCGTGGCTTGGCGTAGAAGAGTTGAATTGATGCCTTTCCCAAGGGCATTTTTTTACGAACGTAACAAACTTTCCACGGCGATAACTGTTGCGTTGCGCGCACATTTCCTGAAAAAAAAAAAAAAAAAAGAAAGAAAGGAAAAAAAAAGAGGAAAGAAAGAAGCAATAAAAGAACTCCAGACATGAGATATCATTTTTATTTACGTCATAACTACCGACCCCGACCTCAACCCCACGACGCCGCTATTTTCTCTCTCCTCAGTAGCAGCATTCCCGTGGACTTCTATCTGTACTACTCATCCCGTTATTATGGCCACCACCATAACGACTGTTATATTTTAGCCTGTTGTAATTCTTAACTTAGCTGATGTTATAATTGCACATGTCAGCCTCCATTTTGTTGCAGCCATCGTCATTATCATCATCTACTGTTGTTTTTTTTAACGATGGTGAGAGGAGGACTGTTTGTTTACGTCAACAATCAGCCTTGTTTTCGACGTACCTATCACTTCCGCATTCTTAGTAAAAATATAAATATATCTTAGTATAAATGTTATTTACCTGCGACATCTCGTCGAAACATTTGCAGTTGTTCGTCAACAACAACAACAGCCACACGACAACAACAACATCCGTTCAAACTTTTCAATTTAAATTTTAATCTTGTTGATAAAACTTTCCGTTCAAATTCGTTTCTGGATGTCGAAATTTATAAATAAATAAATAAAAATAAATAAATAAATTTTTTATTTAACTTACCAGGTCGGTTGTTCTCGTTCTGCTTTCCATATCTCGTTTTGTTCTTTTTATTATTACACAGAGACAACGGCCTCGTTGATTCTTGAATTTTGCGACATCGTTATTGTGCGTTGAATCCCTGGACCGGGATGTAAAGGCAGGGACTCATTGGAAATAGGACCGGTAATAACGGAAAAAATGTAAGACAAGGATGTGTCATCTCACCGGACTTATTCAACCTATGCAACGAGGCAATTCTAGGAGAATTAGAAGTCCTACCAAGATTCATTACTGGCGGCCACAATCTTAACAATATAAGATATACAGATGACACAGTGATGATAGCAGACAATAAAAAAAAAATTAATGAAAAGACCTATTAATTTTTAGGCATTTTTAGAACAAGGACGGGTCTTCTCACCGGATTTATTCAGCCTATACAGTGAGACGATTCGGAGAGAATTAGAATTCTTGCCAGGATTCATTATTGGCGGCCACAATCTTAATAATATAAGATATGCAGATGACACAGTGCTGATAGCAGACATGGAAATGAAAATACAAAACTTCCTACAGAACGTAGCGAAGGAAAGCGAGAAGAAAGGACTAAGTATAAACTACAAGAAGACAGAATGCATGGTTATCAGCAAAAGGATGAGCTCAAAATGCAATTTATAGGTCAGGGATATTAAAATCAAGCAAGTACAGAAATTTAAATATCTGGGAAGTGTTCTAACAGAGGACGGAAAGTGCGACACTGAGATTCGAATTGGGATGGCCAAAGATGTATTCCAAAAGCTAAGCTGGGTATTAAGAAACAGAAAAATTTCGTTGGAAACAAAGAAAAGAGTACTGGACTGTTACGTGCTATCTATCTTCCTGTATGACAACGAATGCTGGACAATAAGCCATAGGAAGATGTAGAGGGCTATAATCGCGTACGTCCTGAGGGGCCACGGCACATAAAAGAAGAAGACTAATTCAGAACACAGACGAGATATCCGAGAAGAATATACCCCTGTAGATTAAATAAAGAGGGTCATTTCAAATTTTACCTGAAGATTAACCGGATCAAAAAACACCTGAAGAAGGTCGGAGAGCACAACGACCGAAATATTGAGATAATCACAACAAAGTCCGAATGTAAATAAGGATAACTCCTCATCCCAGAAATTCAGACAGGAAATAAAAAGGAAACAGTTTACGGTGTTGCGGTTTCTCTTTAAAGACTTTTGAATGAGACACACGCCTAAAGAAAGCCGGAGAACATATCGGCTGAAACATGCCGATTTCACTTTCCTCGCTAATAGACGTTACGCTACCTGCACACCATAAGCTACTTTTCTAAATAATATGTAGAATAAAATAATAAAAAAGATACATCCTAATGTTTGCAGAAAAAGGCTGAGGAGGACAGGTACGATATTTCCCCTGATATAAGATACACATTAAAAAAAATTCCGTCAAAAATCATAGTGTTTTATATCCCAATAGTTGGGTTCGAATAGACCTTGAGATAGAAGTTGCTGATATTGGGTTAAAATTTAAACATCCTTGCTTGACCCGAGAATGAAATATATATGATTATAAATGATTAAATTCTGATTACAAATCAAGATAATATTAAAATATAAAAGAAAACCTTCTATTTGGCACACTAGTCTCCTGATGAACTTAGAATGAAGTATACAGGGTGTCTATAAAGTTCGTGTGCACTTTAAAAAATTTATAACTTTATTTGTATTTGCGATAGAAATAATCTATAAAAAATGTTATAAAGTTTAATGTACCTAGTTTTAAGTATAGCTAAAATAGCTAATGTGATTTCAGGCATTACTGTAAATCAGTTGGCAAATGTTTTCCATGAACTGCAAAATCGTATTACCTTTTGTATTGCTAATGATGGAGGAGATATGGAAACTTAAATAAAATTACAATAAAACCTTAAAAAATATAGATTTACTTCTTTCTAATCCTTTTTACAAATGACTTCTATCGCAAATACAAATAAAGTTATACATTTTTTAAAGTGCGCACGAACTTTATGGACACCCTGTATATGATTATAAATGATTAAATCCTGTTTGCATATCAAAATAATGTTAAAAATATCTAAGTATGGATGAATCATCTTTCTAATATTGTTTTTTTTTTTCGTAAATATTGCTTGCCTGATTTTAGAAGCGTGTTAGACGCAAGCACGTGTAATATGGCGGGAATTTCATTATGTCAAATAATTGGTTTTTATGTATTTCTAAAAGAAATTTGGGATTGATTTAATATCTCGCCAGAATCCATCTTTCACATTTACAAATCTACCATTGGTCCGTGCATTGAATATTGCTGCCTTCTCTGGTCTGTTGCTCCTACTATATATGAAGAGACAAAATTAAAAAAAAAGAATCTGTAATTTAATCGATCCTGACTTGGCATATTGACTTCAGCCACTTCTTTGCCATCAATACGAGGCTTCCCTCTATCTTTTCTACAAATATCTTCATGGCAATTGTTCAGATGAGTTTTTCTCCATGGTGTTACGAATGCATGAATTTAAGCATGCTACTAGATTGGCAATTAGGTCTCATCGTTTTAATGTTGATATTACCAGCAATACGTTTTTGAAAATAATATTACCAGCTATACATTTTTGAGGAAAAAAATATTACCAGAAATAGATTTGACAAAACAAAAATATTACCAGGAAAAAAAAAGTTGTCGGCATTAAATGATCCATTAAGGTTGATATGCTGTAAAACAAACCAAACCAAACTAAACCAAACCAAACCAAACTAAACCAAACCAAACTAAACCAAACCAAAACCAAGTCTCTAGCTTGATGATGAAAAATATAGCATTTATTTTATTTTTTAAATATAATCTTTGTCAATGTGATTCTTATAATCCCAGACATTGAACTTTATACAATTTTAAATCCAAATTCAGTTAACAACAATTTGGAGCTATGATGATCTTTATGAATTTAAGTGCAGTACTATATTGGCAGCTAGGTCTCATTTTTAACCTTGAAATTACTAGATGTAACCATAAGTTGTATGCTAACAATTTCTTCTCTCACAATTCTCGTTTGCTGAACCTTCTTCTGGCTTCTTGCTTTCCAATCAACTTTGATCTTCAAAAGTTTAAATGTAACATCAATAGATGCAACCGTCAGTTCTATTCTAATACATTCTTTTCTCACACTTCTTGCCTGTGGTATCCTCTTTCGAGTTTCTTGATTCCCTACCGCCTACAATTTTCAAAAATTTAAATGCAACGCCAATCGCCAATCGCCATTGTCCTTTTCCTCACTTCTCCTCACTAAAGTCTTCTCATTCTCATTCACTCACTGTCTCCCCTTCTATCCTAGTTGCATTATCGCCTTGCTTAGGGTGAAATGATTAAAAAAAGTTTTAAAATTATATAAACAAGACATTCACATTGTATTTGTCAATAATTTTTACAGTTATGTGCCCTTTACTTAAAAATATGAAACCGCTAGTTATGTAGTGGGTTAGCCAATCTGTATCGGTGAGAAAATGCAAATTAAACTGACCCTCTACTATTTTTAGTAAATCAAATGCAACAAAGATAATAACAACAAGAGAAATAATCAAATAGGCAGATATTTGTTTTAATAAATAATATTTTTTATATCAAAACAAGTACACACGATCTAATAAAGTTTCTTAAAACACTTTAGAGTTTTTGGTTGCGTGCTCAAGGGTAATATAATAGATGTTATGCTATAGATTTGGTAAGGAATTAAACAGTTTATGCTGATGGTGAAATTGAATGAAATAGATTATTTGACTTACTGTAGAGTTGTCTCGCTTCGACTGATATAGTTACGATTTCCTTTATATTATTAAGATATTGAGTGAGTTGGTTTATGAATCTCGTCTTGGTTGAATTGGTGACTAAATGAGTTGATGTTGAAAAGAAACTGAATTCCACAAGCCGGGTTGATGTTAATAAAAATTATCTTTTAGTGAGGAAGTTGGGTTTCATGGATTCGTGTGACGAGTTGATTATTTTAAGGATTCACTGACTAAATCGTGTCGAAGTTTCATATTTATGAATTTTCTTGATCACGTGGGAGGTTCAAAAGAATATTTACCAATTTTTAGCGCGTTGAACCTTGAACGTGTAAGCTCGAGGTCAACCGTGCGGACGTAGGCAGAAACATGACATTATTATTTATTGACCAATCAGAAAGCATTGTTTCGTACTACTGAACTTTGGAACCGATTTTATGGGTTCAGTAAAAACTGAGAATACTTAGCTGTGATCCTCTTTTAACATGTTTAAAACAGAGAATGTAGAAATTTAATTCTTCAGTTATCAATAAATGTGCCAGTACCTCTCGCAATTCTTTCCTTTAAAATTCCCTTCCAATTTCTTGCTTCTTTGCCACCTACGATCTTCAAAATATTTAAATGAAACGCCAATCAACATTGTCCTTTTCCTTACATCTCCTCATTAAAGTCTTCTCATTCTCTTTCACTCACTGTCACCCCCTGCATCCTAGTGGCATTATCGCCTTGCTTGGGGCGAAATGATTTTGAAAAAAAAAAAAGTTAAAAGATTATATGAACAAGGCGTTCACATTGTATTTGTCAATTTTTTTTACAGTTATGTGCCCTTTACTTAAAAATGTCAAACTGCTAGTTATAAATAAATGTGCCAGTACCTCTCGCACTTCTTTCCTTTGAAATCCCCTTCCAATTTCTTGCTTCTTTGCTACCTACAATCAAAATATTCAAATGAAACGCCAATCGTCGTCTTCTGTCTTCCGGAAACCTGTTCGCATTCGTTTTCACTCCTGGTAATCTTTTGCGTCTTAGTGGCATTATCGCCTTGCTTCGGTTGAAATGTTTAAAAAAATATTGCATAAACGAGACACAGACAGAAAATGAAGAAAAAAACGAAAAACATAAAAAATAGACGATTGGACAAGATGCTTCAGGTGTGGCATCTTAGTTGGCCATTCAATAAAAACAGACAAAGTTATTCATCAGTTATACTTGATAAGTATATCTTTTTTGGTCTCTTTCTTGGCGCACTATAACATAGTAATACGTCTTGTAATATTCAGTAGTGACATCATCAGGTTTATTTATCTGGTTACGTCTGTTGCTATATTTAATCGGCTTTGACTTCCCCTGAGGAAGCATATTCAACTTGCAACTGGAATTATATGTATGAGAGAAGAAACAAGCAAGGTCTTGAAAAATACAGCTATACAAAAACCATTGACTACAATGACATAATACAAATTACCTTATCGTTGTCCATAAGCAACAACAGAGGAGAAACACCCAAATCAATTCTGGGATGTGAATGATTCCAATAATTTATTCAGTCTAGTATCCCAATCTTTGTTGTTTTTCGCACAATTAACGTGTCGTTAGGCCTTATTTCCTGAAATTATGAAATTATTATTCTACGATTTATTCAAGATAATATTCCTATTTTTCTTGTTTTTGTCGCATCATTTTCGACCGATATGTTCTCTGGCTTTTCTTACAGTCTGGAATTCTGAGAGGAACCTATCATTCTTTATCCCAATAAATGATTCGTTCTAATATCCCGATTCTTGTTATTTTTATCACCACGTGCCATCAGTTACACGCTTCAGTTTTCCTCAATGCATAGACGAACGGTAGACGTATAAGTGAATGGATGGTGGCGAGAAAAATTGTCTAGTACGACACAGTGAACTGACTTTCCTATCAGCTGACTGAGCAATTGTTTCAATATATTCTTTCTACTCCAGGTCAGAGGAAAACGTTGGCCCGAGAAGTCGCAACGAGTCACTCTCCTGGAGATTAGCATCAGCCATGCTGATGGAAGATAAGAAAGGGTTCTCTGAGACGATTAAAAGAGAGCAGATTCGTTTTGATGGCGTTAAAATTAACAAGCCATTTCTTGCCCCAGTTAACAACAGATTAAAGATAATTTTTGAGATCAGTTGCTAATTTGACCATATCGAACCGATCGGACTTAAACATTTAAACACAAGTAAATAGTTATATCATCAGTAATAAGTTGAAGAGTAATGACATCAAGAAAGTCGCTGATGAAAACGTAGGTCCAAGGATAGAGCTCTGGGGAACACCTGCAGTACTGAAAAAAGATCTAGAAGAGTGGCCGTTCGAGACAACTTTAATTCTGAAATATATGATGACTGAATAGGTATGTATAACTATACAAAAAGAAAAAAAATGAAAACAGGGTTTCTTTTTTCTTTCTAGGACTGCTACAAGCGCCGACAAATCTCAAAACAAAAACTTGTTGATCGAATTTGAAATCTCACAACCGCTTCTGAGATTGGCCACTTTTATAATCAGGTGAGTAGTATAATTGTTTCCATTTCCAGTTCGAAATAATGCGTGTAAAAGACCCCAGCGCTATTTTCCTGAAAACCTCTGCACGCATCTAATAAATAAATGTTCCGACATTCTCCTAACTGGAAGGTTTTTCTTTTATACACCGTTTCCCTTTAGAATCTGAATGATCATAGCTCTCCACAACTTCATTTCATTTGAAACTCTTAGTATTTTTATTATATTTTCCATTCCCTGTTAATTTAAACAAATATAATAGCTAGATTACTCGCCCTTTTCTTCTGCCACTCTTGACTTCAATATGAGCTGCGAGTGTCAAAATTTCCAAACCATCTTTCCTCATGATGAATTCAGAAAATTCCAACTATTCTGTTTATTAAAAAAAACAAAAAACAGAGCATTTACTTAAGTAAATTGTATCTATTAAAATAAGGTATAAACAGAAAATCTATTATATATATATATATATATATATATATATATATATATATATATGTATGTATGTATATATATATGTATGTATGTATGTATATATATATATATATATATATATATATATATATATATATATATATATATATATATATATATATATATATATATATAGTGCTGTTCGATAAAAGTGACTCACCTGATATTTTTACTTAAAAATTTTTCGCCTATTGTTTTTGGGGTCAAATTAATTTTTAATCTTACTAATATAAAGACCACTTCCCTACCACCTAGTAAAAAAAGTTTACTTACCCTAAGGTATTCTATTGATAATTATAATTTTGGATATAACTGAGATTTATGGAAAAAGCATTGAATTCCATTCGGATATGAAATTCACAATCAAATCCTCTTTGTTGCTCAACTGCTTTCTCAAGAGCCTGTACTTTATAATGCTCCATAAGTTTTCTATGGGGTTGACGCCAGGAGATTGGGGCGGCCATGTCATAACACTCACCTGCTTCTCATCAAAGTGTTCCTTCATTAATTTTGATTTGTGACAGGAAGCATTATCCTGCATAAAAATGAGCTTGGTGGGGTCGATTTGCACCCTTTCAGCAGAAGGGAGCAGACAAGACTCTAAAATTCTCTTGTACTGCTCACTCTTGAGGGTCTTTTCAATAGGTTTTAAGAAACATCTACTATATATTAATATACTATTAATATAGCATCTACTAATATGAAATAAAAATAATGCTTAATGATTATTATTACAGATAACTTAGGATGGCTTAAACCAAAAATGAAGGAAGAAATGCAGGTAGGAAGAATGTGTTGCGCCAGTGGTTTCTGTTTATCAGTATTCGAAATCCCAGCTTTTGACCTCAGCTTGAATACTGAGAATTTGAACAGACAGAAATCATAATTATCTAAACCATGGGGTAGGCTGTGTACACCGTACGAATTCTTTCTTTCTACCTGCTGCTGAATCACTGGGGTGGGGCCTTGTACTAAGGCGCGAAAGAGCAGACGACAAAACAAACAACTAGAAGCAAGGGCGGGCAGGAATAAAAAAAGTAGACAGACATTTCTGAATCTGCGCATTTCCTTCAGAGATATTGGCGCTCTTTAACTCAGATTTATATAAACAGGTGAAAACGAAGAAAGCAAGTTAAATAAGAACTTACAAGAGGGGATGACTAACAAACAACTTTACCTGTTTTGAAATCAACATGTGTTTGTTTATTGTTTACGTCAAGGAACTCCACGTGTTTTCTTGTTTGTTACACAGTGGGAATATAAACAGTTTTTATTGCGAGATAAGTAAGTAATCGATAATACTTGAACGCAGATTTGAATTGTCCTTTTTGAAAAGTTCCAACCAAGAATAAATATTTTAAAATAAAATAATATCAAAGAAGTAGAATGATCTAAAAATGCTTTTCTCCAAAATTATTTAATACAGGGTGACCCCCCCCCAAAAAAAACGGGAACTGTTTAACAATCCAATAAAACCAAGAGTGATGGAAGAAAAATATTTAATTCATAGTAATTGAAACCTTAAAACATGCCATTTAAGAAACAATGATGGAATTTTCATTTTTTAAAAATTACGTCCTGTAGATGGCGTCCTCCTGTACGAATGCATTCTTGAAATCTGCTGTTGAGATTCCTCATTGACTGCTGCGACATCTCAGCTGGGATACTGTGAATTTCATTCTCGTTACTAAAATGGCGAAATATTTACTTGCTCAAGGTCACTGTCTCGCAGTGTTGCCACTTGCTCATGTCTGGCAATACGCACTTCAAAAATTCCCGTTTTTTTGGGTCACCCTATACTAGTCGAATGACCCGCGCTTTTCTGCGTATCACAGTTTTTTTTTGTAAGAAAATGACTGATTTGAAATCATTGTTATAATTTGTGAAGAAAAATGATGCATTTCAATATTACTCAATGATCTTGCCAATGTGACCTCCATCTTCTGGCTGTCTTCTTCTATATTTTAGATAGGAGTCATTCCCTTGTTCAAACTTAAATTTAATTTAAATCAAAGGGAAAAAAATCAGTGTGTTGGTGGGTGCCCCTCTGGGACCCCCTATGTTCAAAATGATATTGCCGATGTGACCTCCATGTTCTGGCTTTCTCCTTCTATATTTTGGATAGGAGTCATTCTCTTGTTCACACTGAAATTTGGTTTAAATCAAAGGGAAAAAATTCAGTGTCGGGGGTGCCCCTCTGGGACCCCCTATGATCAAAATGATATTGCCGATATGACCGCCATCTTCTGCATTTCTCCTTCTATATTTTGGATGCAGGAGACTTGAAACAAACAAAAAAAAGAAAAGAAAAGAGTACTGAACTGTTACGTAATATCAATCCTCTTATATGGCAGTGAATGCTCGACAATATCCTCACAGATGAAGAAGAGACTTTAAACAATAGAAACAAAGAAAAGAGTACTGAACTGTTACGTAATATCAGTCCTCCTATATGGCAGTGAATGCTCGACAATATCCTCACAGATGAGGAATTGACTTGAAACAACAGAAACAAAGAAAAGAGTACTGACTGTTACGTAACATCAGTCTTCCTATATGGCAGTGAATGCTGGATAATTTCCTGAAGAACGCTCTTCTACAGATGGATGCATAGAATAATATGAATTAAACAAGTGAGCAACGAGGTAGTTTTTGAGAAAAATGGAAACACAAAATGACGGACGTAACATCAAAAAGAGTTTAAATTTTTAGGGCACATCATGAGGTAAGAGGGCTTGGGAAATTTGATAGTCACAGGACTGATTGAAGGCAAGTGGAACAGAGGAAAACATTGCATAATCTTCCTGGAGAGTTTGAGGAAATGGATAGCGGAACAAGGTTCCAGGAGAGATAAACAAAAAGACAAACTTTACTAAGAGCTGCAAAGTCAAGAAATTGTGGGGAGCCGTGATTGACAACATCCTGAAGGGACGCAACACACAGAAGAAGAAGACTTCATGGAGTTAAAGATAAACTAGCTTACACCATTATTGTTATGGATGTCTGTAAATGATACATTTTATCTTTTAATAAAAGCTTACGTTCACATCATGTTAAAAAGTTGGTTCCCGTACGATTACCGAATTTTAAGAAACGTCAAACCCGGTCAAATATTTTCTGGCTTTAAATAACATGCAAACGGTTGATAAGCCGTAAATTAAATGAAGGAATCAACCGATCTATCATTAAAAATAGTTTGATGTACTTTCATGCTGGTTGCATTTACGGTGATATTATTTTGTCACAACTAATATTTTTTCAACATAATCTTCGTCTTTGCCAACGCACTTAATACAGTGATGAATATTAATCACATAGATAAAATATTATACAGTCTAAGTACATACTACATGGTCTAGGGATTGAACTCGCAAATAATAATTCACTAAATTCACGAACCAACGCTTTAATCTAGACGAAAAAGAAAATTTAAATTCAACTTAAACTTTTTTGTCCTTTTAGGTTTTCGTACTTTAAAATTATGAACGTAAGCTTTTGGTAAGGACGAAAGCAAAACAACCCAAAGTAATTGTGTATTACTCTATTGTTGTCTCGGGTTGATTTTTCGAGATCAGTTTAAAAGCTAGGATTTCGATTGTCGATTTTGAAACCTGGCAGATTATCAGCAAATAGAGAACTGGCGCAATAGAATCTTCCTATGTATATTTACCCAATATTTGGCTTTGTGCTGTACTCAGCTTAGCTTAGTAAATATCAAGAAAGATAAGGTGTTTAGCTTCAGACATCGGTATTATGGCTGCCACATGGCAGGGTTTTTTAAAAGACAGCAAAATGGAAAGAGAGAAACGAAAGAGAAAGAAGATAGATAGATAGAGAGAGAGAGAGAGAGGAGAGATGTATGTGGTAGGAGAAAGAAAGAGAGATAAGAAAACAAAGATTAAAAGAGGGCATGAAAGAAAGTGGAAAGAGAGAGAAGACAGTAACGAAGAAAAAAGAAAAAAGATAGAGAAGTAGTAAAAGGGGTGTGTGTGTAAAAGAGCGTGCAAAAGAAAGAAAATGGGTGTGGTGGGGGAGAAATGGAATTTCTTCCAGACCTGGCGAGATCTACGCAGCTACAAGATAATATCAATGATGAGATAGAGGAAAGGCTTTTATTAGATAATTCGTGATAGTTTGAACGCTTCGTTTACAAACAGGTACTCGAAATCCTTTAATAGGAACTGAAATACCTACGACGAGAACAAGAAAGCGAATTATACTTAACAGGTCCCCGTCAGTCTCGTAGACAATCGCATCGGTTGTGAGTTCGATTTTCGCCAATTTCCAAAATATTATATCCCGATGCTAGATTGCAGGAGCAAGTATCATAAAAGATATCTTTTTTAATTTCTAAGATGAAGCCTTGGCCATCATTATTAATTTTTGACTAGTATTTCTTTCATCTTATTTCTCTTGCTTTTCCACCAAGTAGTAATAGTCTTAAGTTGTCTGAATTTCTTAGATGAAGCCTTGACAATTATTATTCATTTTTGACTAGTATTTCTTTCATCTTATTTCACTTGCTTTTCCACCAAGTAGTAAGAGTCTTAAGTTGTCTGAATTTCTTAGATGAAGCCATGGCAATTATTATTCATTTTTCACTAGTATTTCTTTCATCTTATTTCACTTGCTTTTCAACCAAGTAGTAAGAGTCTTAAGTTGTCTGAATTTCTTAGATGAAGCCTTGGCAATTATTATTAATTTTTGACTAGTATTTCTTTCATCTTATTTCTCTTGCTTTTCCACCAAGAAGAAATAGTCTTAAGTTGTCTGAATTTCTTAGATGAAGCCTTGGCAATTATTATTCATTTTTACTCGTATGTCTTTCATCTTATTTCACTTGCTTTTCCACCAAATAGTAAGAGTCTTAAGTTGTCTGAATTTCTTAGATGAAGCCTTGGCAATTATTATTAATTTTTGACTAGTATTTCTTTCATCTTATTTCTCTTGCTTTTCCACCGAGAAGAAATAGTCTGAAGTTGTCTGAATTTCTTAGATGAAGCCTTGGCAATTATTATTCATTTTTGACTAGTATTTCTTTCATCTTATTTCACTTGCTTTTCCACCAAGTAGTAAGAGTCTTAAGTTGTCTGAATTTCTTAGATGAAGCCATGGCAATTATTATTCATTTTTGACTAGTATTTCTTTCATCTTATTTCACTTGCTTTTCCACCAAGTAGTAAGAGTCTTAAGTTGTCTGAATTTCTTAGATGAAGCCTTGGCAATTATTATTCATTTTTGACTAGTATTTCTTTCATCTTATTTCTCTTGCTTTTCCACCAAGAAGAAATAGTCTGAAGTTGTCTGAATTTCTTACATGAAGCCTTGGCAATTATTATTCATTTTTGACTAGTATTTCTTTCATCTTATTTCTCTTGCTTTTCCACCAAGTAGTAATAGTCTTAAGTTGTCTGAATTTCTTACATGAAGCCTTGGCAATTATTATTCATTTTTGACTAGTATTTCTTTCATCTTATTTCTCTTGCTTTTCCACCAAGTAGTAAAAGTCTTAAGTTGTCTGAATTCTTTAGATAAGGAATTGTCAGTTATTATTAACTCCTCATTACTCGCGAAAAAATTCACTAGTGTATTCGAATATTTATGAAATGAGTTTTATTTAATATCTTTCTTCTCTTTTTTTAGAAAGCAAAATAAATAACATATTTACAAGTCTCTGAGTATATTTCATTTTTTTATTTCTATTTTTATTACTATTTTTGTGATAGTAATACGTTGTGTACTCGCTTTGAGCGGGGTCCAGTATACATCGGGTTTACAACAGAATTTCTCGTTAGGCCATGTTCATGTAACTGACGTGGGTGGGATCTAATAGTAAATAAAAAAAAATCAGAAAATGTATACTGTTCATTCTTTCGATAGATCCTCTTTTAATTATATTTATTGCTTTTTATCACAGCTCTCAGATTTCACTCTTGCCTACAAGACGGGGCTTATTGTTATACATTTGCATGTTATCAGAGCTGGGTACCAATCAGATAGTATGCAAGCTGACAACTCCTCAACTTGGTCTCAAAGCGTACAGGTTAAAGCGCATTGATTCTTGTTGTCGGCACCCGCTCGCTTCCGAAACATCATCCTCTGTCTCTATATCTTTTCTTCTCCCTGGTTAGAAGTGGTGAAGATCGCTTGGTATCAAAGAGTTTGTCAAGGCCATTCGCGTGAATTTAATTTTTATGGACAAATCTGCGCGACGGAAAAGCCCACACACTTGATTAGAAGTGGCTCATTCGCGGCTATAAGGGAATATGAGAGAGGCGAAATCTGGCAAACCTGGTTGTATCGGGCTGTCGGATGTTTGGTCTGTGAAGCTCCACCTTAGTTACGCCAGCCTGACTGCAGCTTCTCTCTTCTGATAATTTGGCCGTTATGATCGTGTAGATCTTTGCCTATTCTGCCGTTGGGATCTTCGGAGGTTGGTCATTTTCAGTCTGGTTCTTCCTCTTCAATCTTACCGCCACGGGTGACCATACAGAAGTCATCGTAATAACCACATTCTGGTAAATATGCCAAGCTGTCTAGAAATACTAGATAATTGTATCAAACTTACAATATTTAGTAGTGGAAACGGCATGTTAAAAGTTTTCTAAAATAGAAGTGATGCCCAGGTCAACCGGACGCGCACAGCACGTGACCACCAAAAACGCATACATTAAACGCATATATTATTGATGCTTTTTATCCCAACACTCTGGCTCTATACACTATTCATTATTACTATTATTTTATTACTAGTTTTATTACATCTTATTATTGTTGTTTTTTATTCCAACACTTTGGCTCTATACACTCTTCATTATTACTATTATTTTATTAATAGTTTCCTTCCATCTTACTATTGTTGCTTTTTATCCCAACACTCTGGCTCTATACACTCTTCATTATTCCTATTATTTTATTAGTTGTTTTATTCCAACTTATTATTGTTGCTTTTTATCCCAACACTCTGTCTCTATACACTCTTCATTATTACTATTATTTTATTAGTTTTATTCCATCTTATTACTATTACTTTTTATTCCAACACTCTGTGTATCTAGACTCTTCATTATTATTATTATTATTATTATTATTATAATTATTAAAATTAGTCCATTACAATCCTGTTGTGCTTCTTCGCTACAACTCTTCAATATTAATTGCTTTGATTTTAGCGAAATATTCCTATGTTTTTACACTTGTCTTAAGTTTTGGAAGGCATTTTTCGTTCTTCTCATTCCTCTACGGACTTAAGTGTCCCATTTTCCGTCGTCCGTTATTACACTACTCACTTGCCCATTCATGTATGATTATTTAAAATCCATCAGTGTATTTAAAAGCTGCCATCTTAAAATAACAGAAAATAATCATCATCAGCTTCGTTTCTTTTTTTTTATCGTGCCTCCTTTGACGTTATTTGTAGATTGAAGTGTTCTGCCTTCTTGTATTTTGGCCGACAATCAGCCATACCGGAAATGATGTAACGGCGTTGTCTGGAAGTGGAGAGAACATTCTTTTTCAGTTGCTTCATTACACATTTTAGCATCTTTAGCTCTGTCCGACATCTTCTTTAATACCATTCTCAACATATTTTGGCCGAGTGAATGAGCAACTTCTGCTGCTGTCTGTCGGTTTAAACGAGTGGCCATTCAGAATCAAATCTTTGTTGTTATTATCACAACGTTTTGGCTTCCTGGGATGAGGAATTATCATTATTTACATTATTTACAGCCAGACTAATATCCTCATCATTGTTGTTATTATCACAACGTTTCGGTTTTCTGGGATGAGGAATTATCATTATTTACATTATTTACAGCCAGACCAATATCCTCATCTTTGTTGTTATTATCTCAGCGTATCGGCTATCTGGGTAGAGGAATTATCATTATTTACATTATTTACAGTCAGACTAATATCCTCATCTTTGTTGTTATTATCTCAACATTTTGACTTTCTGGGATGAGGAATTATCATTATTTACACTAATGTTTCCATCTTTATTATAATCAAAACCTTCCAATTTTTGTGCACTCCCGGCCTTCTTCAGTTGTCCGTCTATTCGGTAACCGTTCTGAGATAGATTTCTTTTGTTCTCCTATTAGTCTGTACAAATATCTCGTCTCGTTCTTTTTTATTGCTCGCTCTGTTTCCACTGATTTCAATTCTGTCTTCTTATATTTATTAGCTTATTTGAATCTAGCATTAGTGTACAAATGTGAAAGACTCATTTGAACTCAAACTCACAAACAATGGCTTGCGACATAACCATCTATATACATTTTTAACCATCACTGTACGACGTGGACCTTGAAACGTTTATATATGATCGATTTTGCTTAACCTTTGAATTTTTGTTAATGATTTTTTTCTTTAAATTTCAGCTTACCTAAGGGGGCACCTTAGCAACGGAGATGCTGGCCAGTTCTGGTAAGAATTCTCCGCATAAGCAAATTGTGGCTGGGTCCCCACCTGAAAGGAGCAACAGTTTTAGTGGCAAAGCATCTTCTCCCTGTAATCTACCCAGGGGAGGCTCCGGAAATGGCGCCGGTAGTCTAGCGTCGTCTCCAAATACACGTGGAAATGGATTTAGGTAGGTACCGTATTTTTTTTAATAAATATCATTTAATTTTTAATGCCAAGACGTAGGTGATCATGACTCTCCACAGTTTTCTTTGTTATCTGTGAAACTTTTGGGGAAAGTTAATGGAGTGGTTTCTCGTTGCCTTTTCCATGCTTTTGAATTCAGAGTGTTCTTTCTCTTAGACTTTCCTCATTTTTTTAATGCCATGTCCCTTCAATATCAAGGTAATCATGGCTCTCCACACATTCCCTTTTCCTTATCATCTGTGAATTGCCTTGTATTATTGGGAAAGATAGTGAAGTGGTTTCCCATTGCCTTCTCCAATGTTTTGAATTCAGAGTAGTCCTTCTCTTAGACTTTCCTCATTTTCTTTTTAATGTCATGTCCTGTCAGTATCAAGGTGATCATGGCTCTCCACACATTCCCTTTTCTTTATCATCAGTGAACTGCCATGTATTCTTGGGAAAGATAGTGAAATGGTTTCCTGTCGCCCAAACTCCCTAATCCCTTGTGTCTTTGTGTCTTTACTGTCTTTCCTGGCGAAAAAAGTCATAAGAATGTAAATAATGACAACTCCTCATGCCAGAAATTCAGACAGAAGGAAAAGGAAATATAAATATCTGGAAAATATTTTTTAAAAGTGGGGAGATATTAAGGCATAAGAATTCGGTGTGTCGACAGATAGCTCCGTGCTGTCGGTTTAGCATTGGCTATCGAGTTCGTTCCTTTTAACTAATCTTAACGGTGATATATACATAAAAACATAATAATGTCGGAGTTATCTCCTCCTCAGTTCCTTAATCCTTCAACAGGGGTCTCTCTCCCCTGGCTATAAATACTGGCTGACCCTTCGCCTCGATCTCTCTTTTCCACTTAGGCCTTGAGCCGCCACCTCGCGTGGAGGTGAGGTAAATATCTCTTTTCAACTAACACCAATTTGTGACCTCTCACAGATACAGCGTTTCCCAAATTCTGGGAACACGCTAAGAACAATACACGTACGTACGAACACTCATCACAACACACACACACAATTTCTCCACACATACACTATGTAACTGTCCATGTCTTTGTTTAACTTGTTATTAATATATATTTGTTTACATATATATATATATCGGTTTTGTTTGTTTTCTTTGTCTTCTTTGGACTTAATTAAAGTCCAACATTTTCTTGTAGCTGGACAGGCTAGCAGGATATTTTAACCTTCTGATATCTCTTCACATCTTCACCCCACGGTCCACTACAATAATATTATAATAATTATACTAATAGCTATTTATTTATAAAGTGAGGAAATTGTCACAAACTGGTCATCTATAAAAATTAGGGCAAACTTGGACCTTCGTCCAAAAAACAAAAAAAACCCCAAAAAACCAAAACGAAGTGTCAAAAGGTCAGTTTTTCCCATGACAACGCTTTTATTTAAACAAATCCTCGGCAATATTTATTGTTTTAAAAAACGATGATTAAAATTGAAATAAAACCTAAACATATGAAAGATAATTTATACATTTTTCTTGTTCTTGAGAATTGATAGCCAAACGAAAAAGAAAAAGAAAAAAAAACACTGTTAGGTTGTTTATTTACATTTATTTATTATACTACTAGCCTAGAAGCCACCCTTAGGGCGGAATTTAGCCTAGCCCCTGCAGAGGGCTTTTGGACATTCGGCCTTTTACCTATAGCGTGCTATGTACATAAAAATGAATTTAGAAATAATAAAATTATTTTATCTTTATTCGACACCTTAATTCGGCATAATCTTTCTTTGTATACGCAACCGATCTACGTAGTTTGTTTGCATTTATTTGCGCGCAATTTTAATTTTCTTTTGAAATCACCATTCTTTATATTCTCTTCATATAAAGTCACTCTTAAAAGACATTAGGGAATCCGAACTATGTAATATTTCGAATACGTCACTATACGCGGGCTAGAAAAATAAAAATAAACATGGACAACGTACTGCTTAAGTTATAATTACGATTTAATTAGACCATATCAATTGAAATTGAGACGAAAATTTAATAAAGATTTGTTTTTAAACTTTTCACTCTGTTCGATATTTAAAATTTAATTGTAAATGAGTTATTTATTTAATTTTTAATCGCGTGTAACTACAGTAGTTACTACCTGATACTTTGTTATGATTTGCCGAAATCGAAAACAGACGGACGGACGGACACACGTACACTGCGCTTTATTTGTATAGAAGATTTATTGGAATGGTTGGCAAAACATCGGCTAATTGACAACTTATTCAAACTTTATGAAATGATAAATAATAAGGATTTCCTTATCGTTAATCATAAATTTATAATTAAAATTTGTTTTCATATTTATTTCTTTATAAATTGGTAAATGATAAATATTGCATTTCGCTGCATTAGTTTTAATTGTACTAGTTTTAGAATTATTTACATTGTTCGGACTACTGTCCTCATCTTTATTGCGATATCCACAACATTTCGGCTGTTGTACACTTCGGCCTGCTTCAGGTGATTGGAATTTCGGGCTAGATTGCTTTAGTTCCACGCTATGTCCGGATGTCTAAGTTATCTCCTTTTAACTTAAATGTCTAATTTAATTCTGTTTTTGTTCACCACTTCAGTAGCCAGGTATTGAACATCTCTTTGGGTCAAGTCACTGGATCCAACTAATACTTTTATCCACTGGGCCATGTGTCCTTGAAGACATCAGTTTATGAATTTTGGGGATTTATAAACTTAATATCTCAGTAACCGTTTTTTAACGAGAGCTCATTGCAATTTTGTTGTTATTCTTGCTTTTCTCTAGCAGTGCGTATATCCCCATATTGTATTCATTTCTATGCTTGGTCGGCTCAGGAGATTTTTGTGGCTCAGCATATGTATTGATTCCTTAAGTTTTCGTATTTTCCATTTTTTAATGTTCCCTGTCTATTATTTCAACCTCATCCCACAGGAGGCGGTGATCTCCCTTTCCCCTTCATATGTGGTCATCTACGCCTGATTTTTCTATTTCCCCTCGTGGTACGGCTTTACCATAATTTTGTAGTCTTACCATAAGGGGGCAGCCTGTTTCTCCTTTATATTTATTACTACAGCTGTACGGGATGGCGTACACACAGTTGTTAGTCATGTTCTCCTCTATTGGTGGAGGGTTTCATTAGAGGCGGCTGTGAAGTGTCGAACCACTTATGAAAACCGTCCTCATGTTATATGGCGCACAGATTTCTTGTATTTTCTCGGATAATCCCTTCACATAGGGTAGGCAGACCGAAGCTATTTTCTGAGTGTTGTTATCCTCTTTTACCATGCTATCCTAGTCTATTGGAACTGCTGCCATGTACCCAGGGCAGTTGTTACATTGTAATATACTCCTTATACTGACCATTTATTGTTCATATGATGTCTGGGTCGCTATGCAGCGGACGATCCGTTTCTTTAGACTGTATGGGTGGTACAAGTCGAAATTCAAGTTCACATCCGGTGAATGTTGATTTGCGGTATACGGATGTCATGAACCCATATTCTGTTCAAGATATTAGTACATCCAGGAATGCGAGATTTTTGTCTGCATCGAATTCGTGCCTGAAGAATTTATCCAGGTCATGCTGAATCCTCTTTCAGTCTTTTTCTTCGGTAATTTTGTTGAAGAAGGCCTCGATCCTCTTTGGGAGATGTCAGATTGCTGTTTCTGTTTTATCCAACTGGATTCTTTCTCAGATAAGGGCGTGTCCCGCTTGTTCTGCGACCAGACAGGCTCTCATTGAATTGACAGGAAGTCTTGGTGCCAAGCATGAGGAGATGAGTAGTAAATCTCTGCATTAGTGTAGGAATGTCAGATCATTCGATATTCGTGCCAGCTTCTGGTGGGACTTTTCTAATTGTCTCCATATTTTCGGTATATCAGGTCCGTACCGATCCTTCGAAATTCCAAACTCCTAAAGAAGGCCGGATCGTACAACGGCCGAAATGTCGTGAATATGACAATAAAGATGAAGACAACAGTCGGATGTAAATAATGTAAATAATTACAAAACCTCATCTCAGAAATGTAGAAATGTTGTAAATATAAAATTATGCTAAATAAACAATCTAATAAATAGTGTTTAATATTTTTGTTGTAAATTCTCAAGAACAAAAAATGTATAAATTCACTTTCATCAAATATTTAGGTTTTATTACAATTCTAATCATTACTTTTTAAAACTGTAAAAATTGGAGTAGTTAAAATAAAATCGGTGTCATGGGAAAACTGTCCTTTTGATATTCTATCTTTTTTTTTGCGGTCATGAAAGTCCATGTTTGCCAAAATGAGACTGTCTCTGAATTTTTTTTCTTTTCTTCCCGCCACAGTTTGATGAGTGCAGCCAGCACCGCATCTGCCCAACCGGCCACTATTCCTGATGCGGTCACCCAAAGAACTATTCTTGAACAATTCTTCGAACGGCGTTTCGTCGAAGGAGAATTCTGGTATATTATCATTGCAGAATGGCTCGAACAATTGAAACGTTACCTGGGGATGCAGACCCGCAAATTCTACCACCAGCAACGTGTCCAGCCAGGACAGATCTTAACGCGCAGGGACTACGCTCACACCGTTGATGTCGTTCATGAAGATGCTTGGAGAATGATGATTCAGTGGTACGGGCTGGCCGAAGGTCACAAACCCATGAAGCTAGTCGTCTACCATTACAGCGGGGGTCCAGACCTTGAACACAACCAGAATTCATTCAAAGTGATGTTGTGCAACGCGAACGTCGAAGATTTTCAAATCATGCGTTTCAGTAAAATGGAGAAAGTTGGCCATATTGAGTGGAAAATCCGAGAACTTTATTTGATCCCACAAACCCAGAAAACCCGTTTATGGGCCAAGGCTGATTGTGACAGTGACTGGCAGACACTCTTCTACAGGGACAAAGCAATTGGAAAAACGTTGGACATTGATTCCGACTTCACTCGACCAATCATCGCTCTGGAGATCTTCAGCGGCGACAACACATGGAAGAACAACCCGGAGGGGACGGAAGCGACTGACATACCAACAACAGGCCCTCTGTATCAACACAATATATTCGAAGATGTCACAAGTACTTGGGAGATTGATATTCACGACCAGATTGACAATATTGGCAAGGACTTCATGGAGAAACTTCACCATAATTTCAGTGCTTTTGTGCAAAGAGCCAAGGATTATGTAGACATACGAGAGAACCAGCTTCGCGAGAGAGAAAGGCTAGTGACGGAACGAGAGACAAGCGTTGAGCTACGGGCAGAGAAAATAACAGAGAAAGAGGAACAGATTGCAATGGAAGAATTACAAATCAAAAAGAAAACGCAAAACTTTGATGCCTACCAAAAATGCATTGAAGAAACATTCGCCAAGAAAATGGAAGACACGGAAAAATCTTTACAGGAAAAAGTTGACCAGCTTGAAAAAGACAGAGAAGAGGTCAAAAGGGAAAAAGAGAATTTCCAACTAGAACTTCAGGTAATTATTTTATTTCATGTCGTGTGAAACCTACCTTTTCTTTCACAAAATTCGCACCAAATAGCCGTCGGTTGTTAAATATGAGAATGAGGCAAATGTTTAACCTGATACAGTAAACGAGCCTAACTCTATAATACTGGAAAATTAAATGTAAATAAGTGAAGTTTTCTATGTGAAGTGGAGGTATCTGGTATGGTAATGTTTACCCAGATGCCATAGACTATCAGTATTTGTCCCTAGCCTATCTCCATAATACTGGAATATTAAATGTAAATGAGGGAAGTCTTCTATGTGAAGTGGAGGTATCTGGTAGGCTAATGTTTACCCAGATGCCATAGACTATCAGTACTTGTCCCTAGCCTACCTCCATAATACTGGAATATTAAATGTAAATAAGGGAAATCTTCTACGTTAATTGAAGGTATCTGGTAGGCTAATGTTTACCCAGATACCATAGACTATCAGTACATGTCCCTAGCCCAAGTCCATAATACTGGAATATTATTTACTTTGACATCGTAATTATTATTTGACCATTCTGTCAAACTAAGTACGGTTATATTTCAAATTATTCTAGCAATTACTAAATAGAAAAAATTGGGAATACAAATGTGATTACTTGAAGCTATTTAACACAAACTCTACAAATAACCCTATTTGGATCAACAATTATTTCGACTTATAACCGTTCACACCTATCTAATATTTGTTAAGATAATACAATAGACCTTACTACCCACAATTAAGCATTAACCAGCATATATAAATAGTCAATCTAACACAAGCCACATGGCCTGAAGATTGCTTTTAAGCAGGAAACAGTCTATTGCCTCTTGGTATTGACCTCAGTGTCCACTTTTATATTTACATGAGTTCTTACATCTGATATTGATCACTTTTCCCCATAAATATAGCATATTTTAAAAGTATATTTTATAATACATACATACATACATATATATATATATATATATATATATATATATATATATATATACATATATATATATATATATATATATATATATATATATATATATATATATATATATATATATATAGGTAACTACACTCGTCTCAGAAAACCTTCGGTTTCTTGATTTGCCAATGATCAAATTGAAGGAAGAAAGGTTTTAAAAAAAGAAAGAGCTACGAACATGAACGTCTGTTGAAAATAAACGTACAACATACAGGTCCAAAGCCCAAAGAAAAAAACCCGATACGAGTAATCAACTAACTAAATAAAGTGCTCAATACAATAAGTAGAGCAGACCTAGTTAAACCTAGAGAGCCAGACAAACCTACCAAGGTTTCACCTTAGCGGATCATCAGGGAATGTTTACCCAGATGCCATAGACTATCAGTACTTGTCCCTAGCCTAACTTCTTAATACTGGAATATTAAATGTAAATAAGGAAAGTCTTCTATATGAAGATAAGACTTGGCAAGTCTGGCTCTCTAGGTTTGACTATATATATATATATATATATATATATATATATATATATATATATATATATATGGGTAACTCCAAAGAAAAGTGTTACCAAAAGTTTATAATGAATTTTTAAAAATGAAAAATGTTTCTTGAACCTTTTATTGTAGCTTTAATTTTAAGCTATAAGAATAAATTTAATATTTCTAATAAGCAAAATTTAAATTGATATATATATATATATATAACTTCAACGTAACTACAACATATAACACACATATGACTACCTTCAGTCATCATGTCCACACAAACATGTATATGCTCAAAAGCTGAGTATTATCTACCATGTATCTAATTGTGAAAGCAGAATAACATCATATTTTCACCACTTCAAAGAAGAAATGAAAGAAAATTAAATTTCGGCATTAAATGACCTATAACAAATAGAAATCATTTCAGATTTATCTCCCTTTTCTACAAGATTTTTTGAGGAGTGACTGCCATAAAGAAAATATAATGTATTATCAATCTATTGTTAAATAATGATTAACAAGCACTGTTAGATCTTCATAGATTCATAGATTAGGGCGTTTGATGTAGGACGATGGTTTTTATATTTGTTACCAATAAATATATATAGTAAAAAGATTTTGACTTTGCATGAAAGGTGTTGACGGGACTCAGATACTATGTCAGTGTAAAGCCAAGATTGCAAATGCTGATTTTAAAGACAAATAGACATTTTCTATTTTGAAAATTGGCATGACATATTCTTCCTACTTTTAGGCGGCACCCTCCATTTTTTATACGTTATAATATAATGAGACAAAGTGAAAAAATCTATAGAGATCCCAACGCATTATCCTGACTTACAGTTTTGTCTTTCTCTCATTCTAACCTGAGGAAACCAGAGAGAGCAGACATTCTGGGCAAAACGCGTCATTTTTAGATTTTCCACTTTGTTTCATAATCTTCACTTTTGTTTGGGATAATATTGTACATCCTAGAAAGACACATGCTATATATATATATATATATATATATATATATATATATATATATATATATACATATATATATATATATATATATACATATATATATATATATATACATATATATATATATATATATATATATATATATATATATATATATATATATATATGTATGTATATTTTTATATATATTAATCATCTTAAATTTTCAAAAAATATCGCAAAGTATTGATGGCATAGTTAAGGACTGTAAAATTTTTTTCTGGTAGATATTAGATATTGCATCAAATTAAAAATTGTTTTTTCCATCTGAAATAAAATACGTCACAATAGCAATAGGTAAATAAAAGAAAAGAGAGACAGTTTAATTAGAATAAAAAAGAAAAGATAAATAAATAGCTAGCTATGAGTATATATATATATATATATATATAGATAGATAGATAGAAACAGACTAAGATAGATATGAATAGAGATAGATAGATATGAAAACAGATAGATAGGAACAGCCTGAGATTGACATGAACAGTTCAAAATAGATAGATGACAGAATATCATAGCTAAATAGATATTTTCATTAGATACATATGAATAGACTGATATATATATATATATATATATATATATATATATATATATATATATATATATATATATATATATATTTTGAACAATACAAATTATTAAAAAAAAATTTTTTAAATTGAAATCTTCAGACACACTGGGTTGTAGATTAATATTCTTTCGTTTTTATTATTATTATTTCATTTAGATTCCTCGACTAGTTTCGGCCAACATGGCCATCATCAGGAGAAAAAATATTTCTGCTTGCTAGAACTACAGAAATTAATGTCTTGATGGAGAAAATGAACTTTTGTCTGTAGTTTTCATTTGTTTTTTTTTTATCTTTTTAACATGAATTTTTTAACATTCCTTGTGTTGGTCAAACAGTCTCTTTTAAGCTGTTATTTGAAATAAGAGCTGGATGGATTCATGCTGCTTTGAATTCCCTTGGTCAGTTTGGCAGTTTTATTGGTACCTGAAGAGGGAATGTGTCTCTGTTAAGTGTGTGTGTGTGTGTGTGTGTGTGTGTGTGTGTGTGTTATTTGGTTCTTAGGGAGTGAGTGAGTATGATATGTGTAAGCGTGTATATTGCTGTGGGTGTGTGTTATCATTTGGCTCATTAGGGAGTGAGTGAGTATGATGTGTGTAAGTGTGTATATTCATGTGGGTGTGTGTATAAGTGTGAGGCCTCATCACCTCCATAAGCATGTCTGTCTTGTGTGGGTGAGAAATGTGGGTAGGTTTTGATTTGTACGGTAATGTATTACTACTATCTATATTGTTAAATTTATGGTTTATATATAAATATAATAATAATAATAATCTTATAAATATAAGTAATTCTACTCGTCTGGAAAAACCTTAGGTGTCTTGGCTTGTAAATGAACAAACCAATACCCAAGGAAAAATAAGGGATAAAAAAAGAAAGAACTAAGAACATGAAATTGAGGCGAAAACAATGGTCCAGAATTCAAGCTCAGAGTCCAAAGAAAAAAACCTCTAACACGAGTAAAACAAAAGTAACTAAGCAAAGTGCTCAATACACTCAGTAGAGCAAATCTAACTATGAACCTAAAGAGCCAGGTGAACCTACCTAGGTTTCACCTATGCGGATCGTCATACCCTGACGATCCGCGTAGGTGAAACCTAGGTAGGTTCACCTGGCTCTTTAGGTTCATAGTTTTATATATATATATATATATATATTATTTATTTATTATAATTTTATCATATAGACAAAACCATTTTACTCACTACAAAGATGCAACTTGGTTTCAGTGCATTTCAACTGCACTTCGACGGGTGAGAATCGAAAATGGTTATGAACAATCCTGCTTATAGGCCACCCATATGTGAAACATCACTTCCTTTTTTCCATTTGTTCGAGAAGAGAAATATATACATAAAAAAAATAGGTGTCGGTGTGAACGTTGGAATTTATATATTACTTTTGTTCTGATCGCATCGGATATATATATATATATATATATATATATATATATATAGAGAGAGAGAGAGAGAGAGAGAGAAAGAGAGAAAGATGAACAGACTGATATAGATAGATATGAACATAGATAGATAGATAGATACATATTTTCACTGAATGTCGCCAAAATTTGAGCTAAAAACATTAAAGCGCATTGAAAAAAAATTTAAATACCTCTTTTAATAATATTTTTATTTTATTTGAAAGATAACAGTCTAAATGCAATCCGGCTTTTTAATCATTTTACCCGATGCAAGGAAATAATGCCAAGAAGACGGAAGGAATTACTGAGTGTTAGAGAATACGAAAAAACAAAACAAAAAAAACTAAAAACAAAAACGAAAAAGCCCCAAAAAACAAAAGAATCCGAGAGAAAATACAAGGATTAAGAAGACAATAGACAATGATTTAATATTTTGAAGTTCAAAGTTGACTGGAAAGCAAAAAGACACAAGAGAGTTTCATAAGCAAGAAGTGAGAGAGAGGAAACTGTTAGCATAGAACCTACGGTTACATTTATCCATTTCA
Organism: Acanthosepion esculentum; assembly: GCA_964036315.1. Classification (NCBI taxonomy): domain Eukaryota; kingdom Metazoa; phylum Mollusca; class Cephalopoda; order Sepiida; family Sepiidae; genus Acanthosepion; species Acanthosepion esculentum. The sequence continues at coordinate 27,612,813 of OZ038509.1, forward strand.
ACTGTAAAATGATGAGAATTGTCGCCAATCTTATGCTTCACTTAAATTCATAGATTCTATATCCCAAAGAGCAAAGTTTATCTGAACAATTACCAAGAAAGTATTTACAGAAAAGGATGTTATATTATAGTGGTGGAAAAATGACTGAAGCCGAGATGCCAGCTCAAGACAAATGACATTGCAGATTATTCTCTCGATTTAATAAAAAATCTCTAAATATATAACAGGAACACTAGAACAGATGTAGCAGCAATATTCAAAGCAGGGACGAACGAATATTAGACTTATAAATATGTAAAGAATAGAAAAATAAATTTCCAGATGTAAATAAAGTTTTAAGAATTTTTAAAACATTGGCACGTTCATCAAGTTATTGAACAGCCATGATAGATGTAAAATGTAAACAACAAAATGAAAAAATATCTTATTAACCCGATATTTATCCAAGAGAGAGGTTTCAAAGTAAATTAGTAAATTTAAGGTTTAATTGACTTGATTTTGTCGATGTAATGCATACTTTTTGCATAAAATATAATGAAAATAACGTTTTCTCATGGTAGCCTGTGATACCAGAGGTCAAGAATGGTCATTTTTGACTGTAATCCCTGCCTTCAAAAGCGCTCGAAAAATCCTCATCTGAAGTTTGTGTGCAAGCACAAAACACACTGTCGTCACTTGGTATTGACCTCAGTGTCCACTTTTATATTTGCATGCGCTATATCTCTGATATTGAGCACTTTTACCCATAAATATAGCAGATTTTAAAACGATATTTTATCACACACACATATATTTGATATATATATATATATATATATATATATATATATATATTTGAGATATATATACATGATATATAATTTTACATATATATATGATATATATATATATGTGACATATATATATATATATATATATATATATATATATATATATATATATATATATATATATATATATATATATGTAGGATTAATGTGAGTAAAATTTGTCACTTAGCTGATTGAGGTTACCTTCAGCATCCCGACTCCAGAGTTTCGTAGACGAATTTGTCCGTACACTCTTCATCGTCCTGGGTAAGACAATAAACTACATCCGCGTCCTGTGTAAGACGATAAAGTACATCTGCATCCTGGGTGAGACGATAAACTGCGTCCAACAGCAAGGCCTCTGATCAGGAGGTTTTGACGAGCGTGGAACCAACTCTTAATTGCTGGTGTTCCCAGGTCCATCCTGACCCGGGGATGTAGCACCTGTTAGGGGCCCAGCTATGGGCAAATAGTTAACCCAAACTTGTCTAAAAATAGGTTTTAATACCAGATAAATTTTGTAATAAAAAAATTATTACCAGCAATCCTTTTTGAAGAAATAATTATTATCAGCAATACTTTAAAAAAAATACCAGCAATACAAACAGCTATACATTCTTTGAACAAAATATGACCCGCTATAGATTTCTTCAAGGAAAAATATTCCCAGAAATAGATTTTTGAAGAAAAACATTACCAGCAATAAAAATTTTGTCGGCATTAAATAACCCATTGAGTTTGATATGCCGTAAACCAAACCAAACCAAACCAAACCAAACCAAACCATCCACTTTTCAGGGTTTTTTTTTTTACCGTGTTGATACATATTATTTTATTCTGATTACTTTCGATATTGCACAATGTCATCATCAGTGTGTTGTTTATTTCAAGAGAAATATTGTAGAGTTCATCATTTTCAAAGACAATATTACTGTGTTCATCTGAAAGTTAAAATTTTTTTTACTTGTGAAGTGAAGAACGCTGAGTTGAGTACTGTGATTGGCACATGTAACGCTTCAAAAGAAGTAACTAAGTTATGTTGTTGTCGATATTCTTTAAAGAAATAAATATTAAACTATTAGTACAAAGCTCGATATTTTAAACTATCTACTATAAACATTTTAGTATCTGTCTATATTTCTGAGATGAGGTATTATGTACATTATTTACATTATTCGGACTATTGTCCTCATCTTTGTTGCCATATTTATTACAACGTTTCGGCCCTTCAGTATCTGTCTATATTTCTGAGATGAGGTATTATGTACATTATTTACATTATTCGGACTATTGTCCTCATATTTGTCGCCATATTTATTACAATGTTTCGGCCGTTGTATGCTCCGGCCTTCTTCAGGTGGTTGGAATGTCGAACCAAGGATACATGGCACAGTGGATAAAGGCGTCAGTTAGATTTAGTAACAGGACCCAAAGAGTGTGAGTTCAATACCCGGTTAAGGCAGCGGGGAACTTTCAGAGATAAATTAACAGGAGATAACTGATAACTGACATCCATTAAGCATGGCACGTGGAACTAGAACAGTCTACCCCAGTGAGCAAAATAAAGGGTTCATGTCAACATTCCAACCACCTGAAGAAGGCCGGAGCGTACAACGACTGAAACGTTGTAATAAATATGGCGACAAAGATGAGGAAAATAATGTAAATAATCTAATATAAACATTTTAAAACATTTGTGCAGTATTCCTAATTAATTTTATTAAGGTTTGGTTTCAGTTTTTTAAATATATATAGCTTCGAGAACGTTTAGTTTATGTTTATTATTTTCATGAAATGTATAGATGCATTTTTAACAAGAATTTTTCTGACTTGCGAATGTGGAAAGGTATGCTGTTGAAAATGTTTAGAAATGTTGGACGCATCATTCAAATGAAAACTCAGCCGCCAAGACAACGTGATCGTAGTGTGGCCAAGATAAATATTATTTTTTCCGTTGGCGATACAATCTCCCATAAGACATTTAAATTTATAAACAATGTTGGCTTTCTGCAACACGTTAGTTGGAGTAAATATTCGTATTTATCATTTTTTAGGATATTATCGTCTTCTTTATAATTAGAATGTATTTAGTTACGATATAAAAGATTAATATGTTTCTGGGTTAGTTGAAGAAGTATTATATTCTATTTGCTTTGTATTAAAATTTCTGATAGAAGATCTTATTTGTTCACCAACAATATAATTAGGAAAGTTTTAATATTTATTTCTTAAAAAACTCTCGACAACACCATAACTTAGTTACTTCCCCTGAAGTATTGCTCAAGTTAATCACAGTACTCATCTCAGTGGTATTCACTTCACAAGTAAAAAAATTAACTTTCAGATGAACACAGCAATATTGTCTTTGAAAATGATGAACACTACAATATTTGTCTCGAAATAAACAACACACTGATGATGACATTGTGCTATATCGAAAGTACTTAGAATAAAATAATATGTATCAACACGGTAATTTTCTCTTTTCCTTTAATAATGACATCAAAAACTTGTCCGTGAATATGAAAGGATCCAGTTGTAAATAAGTAGACAAAACTTGTCTAAATGATTCAATGAAACATGCCTCAACACACACACACACACACACACACACACACACACACACACACACACATATATATATATATATATATATATATATATATATATATATATATATATATATATTGTCATCCCCAGACAGACTGTTTCGCTGTATCACTGCTCATCAGTGTGGCTAGACGTCCGGTTGCCTCTAGCTAGTATCGAAACCCGACTGAATTGGCGTCTGTCAGGGATTCTACCACTAAGCCGTATCAATACGGTAATTTAATGCGGCAGGGATGAAGATAATTTAAAACACGGCAGGGATGAAGGTGAATAAACAGACAGTGACTGAGAGAACTCGATTCGATTTACCGAAGAGTCATGCATTATTAGCCGTAATAGTCATTGTTTATAAACCAACACTTCCTATCCAGAGAGCTCAACCGAAATAATTTTTAAATTTTTCAGGAGCATATATATATATATATATATATATATATATATATATAAATATGCTAGTTGATGTAGTTACATCAAGGAATAGATAATTTCATTCAAATTTCGAAGGAAATACGTCAGAAATATCGATTTCTGTTAAAGCAAGTGTCAAGGCAAATAATTTTCATCTCCATCTTGTATTGTCACCGATCAATAACAATATCGTTACGTGCTTAATCCTTTTCAGTCAGTTTCTGATTTTTTTCCTTTTTCTTTTCTGAATTTCAGAGAATGGCCGAAATGCATAAAATTCAAGATAATCGAATTAAACTGGACATTGGTGGTTTACAGTTCACGACGTCCCTACTCACTTTGACCAAAGATGCGAACTCCATGTTGGCGGCCATGTTCAGTGGCAGATACTCACTAAAAACAGAGAACGACGGAAGTTATTTTATCGATCGCGATGGTACTTACTTCCGGTATATTTTGAACTATCTTCGCGATGGCGGACTAAAGGATGGAACGCTTCCGGTGACAAACGAAGCGGCCCTCAGGGAACTGTTGATCGAAGCTGAATATTATCAACTTTCTGATCTTATCGAGTGCCTCACTAATATTCTGTATCGAAAAGATGAGAAAGATATCAGTGAAAAAGAATCAGAAAGTGAAGCAGAAAAAATAGGTTGATGTAAATGATGATAATAATTACAAGACAAAATGAACGAAAGAAAGAAAAAAGAAAAAAAAAATTAAAAGAATTTCGTTGTTTTTTGGTGCGAGACTTTAGTTCCAATCAATGTTGGTTGTTGTAATACGCGTTAAACATGGAATAAGACATGTTTGAAATATTGGAGAATGTTTCTTTGTTTGTACAGAATATCCATCTTCGCTGATTTTATTTTATATTATTTAATTCAATATACAATAAACTTAAGAAGTACGTTGAGTTTAATCGAATCCTAATTGGTTAAATTTGGAAACGGTTATCTTATTGCAAATGTTAGAATACGTTTTTATTTATTTATTAATTTATTACATTTCTCAGTTGAAGATTTAATTGTTGAATTTATTAAAGATATGTGTTTTTGCCTTTATTTTAAGTAGATTAGCCCTTGGAAGAAATCACATATGGATTACCGTATTTGCCGGCGTTGAAGACGCTATCTTTCTCCACGATGCCGTGAAAGATTTTTCCTTCGTCCTCAAGAGGGAAAATTAATTCGCCCTGTGACTCTCTCTCTCACACACACACACACACACGCTTATATACATACATACATACACGCACACACACACACACACACACACACACATATATATATATATATATATATATATATATATATATATATATATATATATATATATATATATATATATATATACACACACACACATTTATGCATGTTTCATTAAAAACAACAGACAAAGTACTACGGTTAAGCTTTTTATTTAATTTTACTAGTGTTCGAGCAAGAGCTTTCTTTTCTGAACAAAGAGTGTGTAAAAACTGTCCAAATGTTTTATAGTCCCGAGCGCTTTCGGCTACACCTTTTTTAGCCATTATCAAGGATGATTTGATTTTTCAGCTTAATTGAGTGTGTGCATACCTTGGTTTGGTTTTGTAGTTTTTAAATTTTGCAGGAATTCATGGGTGGATGTGATGCTGTAATTGGTAGGTAGGTATGGAGTGATGATGTCGTTCTACCTACCAATTGCAGCATCACATCCACCCATGAATTCCTCCAAATTTTAAAAACTACAAAACCAAACCAAGGTATGCACACACTCAATTAAGCTGAAAAATCAAATCATCCTTGATAATGGCTAAAAAAGGTATAGCCGAAAGCGCTCGGAACTATAAAACATTTGGACAGTTTTTACACACTCTTTGTTCAGAAAAGAAAGCTCTTGCTCGAACACAAGAAAAATTAAATAAAAAGTTTAACCGTAATACCTTGGCTGTTGGTTTTAATGAAATATGCATTAACGAAGGATTGCTGCCAAAATATACAACTATATATGCACCTATGCGTTTAAAATAGGATATAGAATCCCGACAAAGTTTTTAAGAAATCCGACAAATGGAAAAACGTTTTATTGAAACTAGATGTTCTCATATGTTCCATTTTACACACACACACACACACACACACACACACACACACACACACATATATATATATGTGTGTGTGTGTATATGTGTGCATGTGTGTGTGTGTTTTAAGAAATTTGACAAATGGAAAAAGGTTTCATTGAAACTAGATAACGCGTTTCGTCTTTCTAGGCTTCATCAGATCCCAAAATGAAAGAAATGTGTGTATGTGTATTTGTGTATGCACACAAATACACATATATACATACACACATTTCTTCCTTTTGTTTTTGGATCTGATGAACACTAGAAAGGCGAAACGCGTAATCTAGTTTCAATGAAACCTTTTTCCATTTGTCAAATTTCTTAAAATACATACACACATGCACACACACACACACACACGCACACACACACACACACACACACACACACACACACACATATATATGTCTGTGTGTGTGTGTGTGTGTGTAAGATGGAACATATAAGATCTAATTAGATTTTTAATTTTTAAATTAAGAAAAAATCATTAGCATATTAACCTTGCTAATAAAAAACGTTGTGGTTAATTTTAATTTTTTACTGAAAATCTAACAGTTAACGAAATAAAAAAAATATTTATGAATACAAAATAAATATCTGTGATCTATCAACGATATTTGTACATAGGAAAATGTTTAAAACAAACGTAAAATATAGTGATTTGATGTAGATATAGAAAATGTCAGCCATTTTAACTTTACATTTAATTTTAGACTCGGGACATGGCCTGAAGATTGCGTTCACGCATGAATCAGACTGTCGCCACTCGATGTAGACCTCCGTGTCCACATATATATATATATATAAAAATGTTATTTTTACTGGATACCCGTATTTGACGAGACGTTTGATTTCATTTTATACAGTATTTATTTCGTCTACCGGCCTGTGTACTCGACAAAAAATAATATTTTCTTTATTAAGTTTTCTTCATATATATATATATATATATATATATATATATATATATATAAAATCATGTAAATTAAATATTGGTCGCGTGCTTGAGACTGTAGCATTCTCGATGCCAAGAAATACGGTATTTCTTATTCCCTAAATAAGTTTCATAACTGTGCCACCGAGAAACGAGTGACATGACTTAATTTATTAGTGAGACGAAATTTTAAAACAAAAGAACCTCTGTTTTTCGGCTAATGACGTAGATTGATTTTACAAATATTCTCATAGAGTTGTATCGATTTTGAAAATTGAACTATTTGTTCTGACAGAGAACTGTTCCAACGAAGAAGCATCGTGTGATATTTGCTTTCTATGTGTGAGACGTGGAAAGATTTGGGAGGCCCCACGTTACGCGTAGCCGCCTCAAACCAAGGAAATATTTGCGCATTCGATTAGCGAGAAACCTTCTTCGCACGTCGGTTGTTTGAAAAAAAAATGGTATTTAAAACAAAAAAATCACAAACGAACACGAAATATTTATATGTTTGTATTAAAATGAAATAAATATTTATTTTTAGTAAATCACACAAATTTATGATGATTCTGTCTTTTTTTCTTTGTCGTTTTCCGTACACTTTTAATTTCTGTATATAATATCTATATCTATATCTATATCTATCTATATATATATATATATATATATATATATATATATATATATATATATATATATATATATATATATATATATATATATATATATATATATATATATACATACATATATATATATATATATATATATATATATATACATACATATATATATATATATATATATATATATATATATATATATATATATATATATATATATATATATATATATATATAATAAAAACACTAATATTCGATGGTTATAATTTATTACATTGGAATCGTAATTACGTTCCAATTCATCAGACCTACAAATTCAAAAAGAAATCAGAAAAAATAACTCCGGGAAAAAATAAAATTTAGTGAGAGTGTATGTATGAGAGTGGGGGACGAATATGAGAGGTAAATGAAAGCTCTAGAGAGGGGTAACCACTAATATTATCAATATATATATATATATATATATATATATATATATATATATATATATATATATATATATATATATATATATATATATATATATATATATATATATATATATATATATATATATATATATATATATATATAATAAAAAAGGCTCAAACACTAATATTCCATTGTTATAATTTGGAATCAGACCTACAAATTCAAAAAGCTGATGATTTGGATCGTGATTACGATTCCAATCTAATAAATTATAACCATGGAATATTAATGTTTGAGCCTTTTATATTATATTCTTACTCTGTCCTGGACCTTGAGTTCTACCTGGATCCTATCATCTTGGAAATTTATTTATATACATATATATATATATATATATATATATATATATATATATATATATATATATATATATATATATATATATATATATATATATATTGTATATATATATATATATATATATATATATATATATATATATATATATTGTGTATATTTCGGCAGCAATCTTTCACTAATGCATGTTTCATTAAATAATAAAGACAGGTTTTGTCTATTTATTGTAAGTTCCTTTCATATTGTCTAATAAGCTTAATCACATTATCGTTGAAAGACGAAAGGAAAACACTATATTGATACATGTTTAAATCCAATCTACGCTTTCAGCTTACATAAGCCTTTATCAAAGATGACAATTTAAATAAATCAAACAACAACAGACGAAACTACAATAATAGTCCACCCTTGAAACCTAACCTGAACAAAATAAACTATGAAATCTCCACATTCTTAAATGCCTATAATTTATAACAGAAGCCATTGGTTTATACCAACGGCTTCCCGTACTTAATACTTCTCGTTTTTCACTCTCGCGTGGTCATGTGTGACGTCACGAGCTGCGACGCGATTTTCGCTTCCTTGTCTCTTAAATACGAGTTTGTCGTTACTTTGAGCTTATTCAAGCAGCAAGGGCGGGCTATTATTGTAGTTTCGTCAATGTGTTGTTTGATTTATTGAAATTGTCATCTTTGATAATGGCTTATGTAAGCCGAAAGCTTAGATTGGATTCAAACATGTGTCAATATGGTGTTTTCTTTTCATCTTTCAACGATTATGTGATTAAGCTTATCAGACAATATGAAAGGAATCGACTTAAAATAAATAGACAAAATCTGTATTTATTATTTAATGAAACATGCATTAAGAATATATATATATATATATATATATATATATATATATATATATATATATATATATATATATATATATTGACCACTAATATTATCAATATCTATATCTATCTATTTCTCTCTGTCTGTCTGTATATATATATATATATATATATATATATATATATATATTGATCACTAACTAATATTATCTATATCTATCTATCTATCTATCTCTGTGTATATATATATATATATATATATTGACCACTAATATCATCAATATTTATATCTCCCACTCTCTCTCTGTATATATATATATATATATATATATATATATATATATATATATATTTCCACTAATATCAATATCTATATCTCCCATTCTCTGTGTGTATATATATATATATATATATATATATATATATATATATATATATATATATATTGCAGGACGAACTATTCTTCTGATTTTTTTCTCTGTATTGCACAGGGAACGGACCACACTCCATTTAGACATCCTGGGGTCTCTTATTATGAATATGCGACGTTATGCCCGGTGCAGACAACGAGAGTTAAAACATAAGTTGGCCTTATTCGGGGAATCAGTCGCCAAATTGGGAAGAAAATTATTTTTAGTTGTGTAACGTTAGGAGTATAGAACTGAAGTCAACCTTTAGAAGCAACCGGAAACTCACTCTCAAGCAGGAAACAAAGGTTAAATCCCTACCCCTGTTGAAAAAGACCGAGGGGGAGTTTGAAGTGGACGAAAGGCGAACCTCCCCCCCCCAAAAAAAACAAGTAGTAAAAGTACCCGTCATTGTCTGGGTTAAATATCTAACCTTTACTGACAAGGCTTACAGCCACATCATATTGAAACAATGGTTCTCGTACGATCACCAATGTTAAGCAACGTCCAACCTGGTCATTACCTTGATAGGTGACCGATTGGGAATACGAGGCTGTGTAAGCGTGGATGTACCGGTGGTGTAATGGATAACAGTTAAGAATTGTTAATCGGAGGGCCAAGCTCCAATTCCAGTCGGGTTCATTATATTCACTTACATGCAGATACCACTGGGAAATGTATGAATTCACATCTTCTTCCCCAGCTATGGGTTAATTAGTAAGACTTGTACCAGTAAAACCATTATTATTTCTAAAATAATAAATAAAATAAAATTGCGTACGAAATATATTTCTTCATTGAATAACCCATATAGGTGTTGATATATCGCTGAAGAAAACCAACCAATAAACTTTAGTAACAAATACAAGAGCCGTATTCAATAAACATGCTGGTGGGAAATTTAAAGTAATTTTGTCAATTCAAACAAACTTTCCACCGTGACCTATCTAGCGAGTTTAAGTAAAAGGATGTGTGAGCAAGGTTTAGGAAAGATAACAAAAAGACAAAAGCTACAAAGGATAGGAAATTGTGGAGAGCCATGATCGCTGACAGGCCTGAAGGGTCATTGCACATCGAAGAAGAAGAATGAGCTTGAGTAAATGTATGACGGAACAATGTTTAGGAGAGATAACAAAAAAACGAAATTTATTAACAGATACAAAGGATAGGAAATTGTGGAGAGCCATGATCGATGACAGGCCTTGAGGCTCATTGCACATCGAAGAAGAAGAATGAGCTTGAGTAAATGTATGGCGGAACAATGTTTAGGAGAGATAACAAAAAGACAAAATTTATTAACGCCTACAAAGGATAGGAAATTGTGGAGAGCCATGATCGCTGACAGGCCTGATGCTCATTGCACATCGGAGAAGAAGAATGAGCTTGAGTGAATGTATGACGGAACAATGTTTAGGAGAGATAACAAAAAGACAAAATTTATTAAAAGATACGAAGGATAGGAAATTGTGGAGAACCATGATCGCTGACAGGCCTGAAGGGTCCTTGCACATCGAAGAAGAAGAATGAGCTTGAGTAAATGGATAGTGGAACAAGGTTTAGGAGAGATAACAAAAAGACAAGATTTATTACGAGGTACATTAGGGCAGGAAATTGTGGAGAGCCATGATCGCCAACGTCCTAAATATACGCGGTTTATAGAAGAGCCGTCGTGAATAATTATACCCGTGGGGAATTTTTCAACTCATAAAGTAAACGTATTTTTCTATTTAATGCCCATTTCTATCAAGCTAGCCGGACCTTTTAACAAATAGTAATATCAATTCTGAATATTGTCTTTATTTATTTATTTATTTTACTATAAGTAATACTAATACTATCAGTATTTATTTTACTATCAGTATTCAATTATACAAAAGTGTTTGATAAAATACATCACAAAGAACTGTTGGAACTTCTAGGTAACCTGGATTTATTTGGGAAGGATATTAGAATAATCTAGAACCTATTGTGGGAGCAAATCACCTGCATACGGATTGAAAGGGGTGTAAGACAAGTGTCTTGAAAATTTAATCAGAAACAAAGAAAAGAGTACTGAACTGTTACGTAATATCAGTCCTCCTATATGGCAATGAATGCTAGACAATCTCTTCACAGATGAAGAAGAGACTTGAAACAATAGAAACAAAGAAAAGAGTACTGAGCTGTTACGTAATATCAGTCCTCCTTTATGGCAGTGAATGCTGGACAATCTCCTCACAGATGAAGAACAGACTTGAAACAACAGAAAAAAGAAAAGAGTACTGAACTGTTACGTAATATCAGTCCTCCTATATGGCAGTGAATGCTGGACAATCTCCTTACAGATGAAGTAGAGACTTGAAGCAAGAGAAACAAAGAAAAGCGTACTGAACTGTCACGTAACATCAGTCCTCCTTTATGGCAGTGAATGCTGGACAATCTCCTCACAGATGAAGAAGAGACTTGAAGCAACAGAAACGTGGTTCTACAGACGGATGCTGAGAGCACATTGGGGCGAATATGTGACCAATGATGAAGTTTTAGAGAAAATGGAAACGAAAAAGAAACTTATATATAACATCAAGAAAAGAGTTCGAATTGATAGGGCACATAATGAGGAAAGTAGGTTTGGAAAACTTGATGCTCTCAGGAGAGACTGAAAGCAAGAGAGAGGAAAGCAAAGCGTAACCTACCCAGCGAGCTTGAGTAAATGGATGGCGGAACAAAGTTTAGGAGAGATAACAAAAAGACAAAATTTATTAAAAGCTACAAAGATCAGGAGATTGTGGAGAGCTATGATCGCCAACGTTCTGAAGGATAGGAGAAGAATGTACTTGAGTAAATGGATGGCGGATCAAGGTTTACAAGAGATAACAAAAAGACAACATTTATCAAGTGCTACAAAGGACAGGAAATTGTGGAGAGCCATGATCGCAAACATCCTGAAGGGTCATTGAACATAGAAGAAGAATGAGATTGAGTAAATAGATGACGGAACAAGGTTTAGGAGAGATATCAAAAAGACAAAATATATTAAGAGCTACAAAAGACTGGAAATTGTGGAGAGCCATGAACGCTGACAGGCCTGAAGGGTTATAATAGAAGAAGAAGAATATGCTTGAGTAATTGGATGCCGGAACAAAGTTTAGGAGAGATAACAAAAAGACAAAAGTTTATTAAGAACTACAAAGGAATGGAAATTGTGGCGAGCCATGATCGCAAACGCCCTAAAGGAACACGGCCCATAGAAGAATAAGAATATATAAGTAAATAAGGCTAAGTAGTATTGGACGCAACCATTATGTAGATATAGGAACACTTGGCCAGTTTCTGTACCAAATATAAGTGCCGTCATGAATAATTATACCCGTGGGAATTTTTTTTCAACTTATAAAATAACCGTTTCGCATAGAATTTTTGATAAGAAAAAAGTATATTAATTTAGAACATTTCGACTAATAATAATATAACATCTGAATACTGTTTTTATTTTACTATCAGTATCATCTCGAGAACAGATACGATATAGGGGTTTTCTAAGGGTAGCTTATATATGGTACAAGGCCAAAAGTATGGGGAACTCAGTGTAGATCGAACTCACTACTCAGTCGTAATTGTTCTAGTGCCCAAAATGATTTTCGATGTTTCGCATAGATGTGCCACAAGGCCGAAAGTATGGAGCACCCAGCTAGGATCGAACTCCCTACTCAGTTGTAATTGATCAAGCGAGACAAACTTGCTGACCATGATACCACGTCGAAGTGCCCTAAATGACATTCTAAGCGTAGCTTAGATGTGACACAAGGCCGAAAGTATGATGCTCCTAGCGAGGATCGAACTCATTACCCAGTCGTAATTGATTTAGCGATACAAGCTTGCTGACCATTACCTCGTCGAAGTAAATGTGGCACAAAGCCGAATGGGGAGCACTTAGTGAGGATCGAACTCAATACGCAGTCGTAATTGACCTACATCCTTGTGCAAATTAATTGCAACAACCGCTTTAGTTTCCTTTCTTTCACCATACAGCCATTTTTAGACCCACTGGAGTGACAGGATGTAATCGATTTGTATTTTTTCCGCATAGATTCAAGTGTTTTAGTTAATGTCAAAGCAGTGACACCATACATTAAAACCGTTTCTTCAGTGGCGCGAAAAAAGGTCCGTTTTCAGATTACCAGATTTGCCCTTGTAATGATTGTTTATCAAACAAACCTTCTGATGGGATTTTATTTGTTGAAAAACATACATAGATTTAATTTCTATACACTACATAGATTACGAAAGGGGTTGTAAGTAGGTGTGTGTGTAAAAATATCCTTTTTCGGATGTACGTGTGTGCAAAACTTATATGAAAGATTGTGAAACACTTTTGCATTTTGAGAAATGTTCTTGCTTGGCTTGGGAGAATTATTAGATATTCCCGCGTTTAGTCAAGCAAGATTAGGGATTTTGTACGCAGAATACATTCTGTGTTGTGTTCAATGATTTTCGGAAATTTTATTTTCTGAAAGACAATAAAACCTGCTGCAACAGTATTTTCACTATTGCCCGAATTAATAACGAAAAAGAAAGAAAATAAAATGAAAATAAGATTCAATTACAAAGAAAAAAATATTTATTTCTAACCAGCTAAATAAGGGTTCTTGCAAAAAATTCGTCCCTTTTTGCTGAGAATAAGATAACCTATTCTCTGAGTAACACAATGGAAAAAATATAGCAAAAAACAAACTTAAAAATTACTATGCATCCCCCCCCAAAAAAAAGAATAGTGCCCACCTGCTGTGTCAATGATAATAAAAAAGGAGGGAGAGCCTTAGCTCTACAGTACAATTTCAGTCCTTTAAAGGTACAAAAGTTTTTATCTTTTTTCTTTTCTCTCTTGTGTAGACGAAGTTCTCCTCCTGGTGACCAACTCCTTAACTTATTTTCCTCCCGTCCGCCTGAAAATTACGATTTTCTTTTACGGCCGCTAGAAGGTGAAAATTTACTTAAACACGCGCTAAAACACTTTTTGAAAACGCACGTGTTTGCTCCTTCTTCTTCTTCTCAAACGGCTTTAGCTCCAAACTCCACTTATGGACTTCTTTTCAAACTTTCTTTTCTGGGACTTCTTCAAAACTTTCTCTGAAGGGGAAAACTTGCCCTCAGCAACTTTGTTACCCATGCATCCTTACTTATGGGCAAACGCTTTTCAGCAGTGAGAGAGAAACAACCTCCGGTTTCTAAGCTGTCTCGTTTCCAACTGCTACTAAGGTCCAGTCCCAGTTCTCCCTTCCCCTTCAAAAAATTTATAACTTTATTAGTATTTGCGATAGAAATAATCTGTAAAAAACGTTATAAAGTTTAATGTACCTAGTTTTAACTATAGCTAAAATAACTAATGTGATTTCAGGCATTACTGTAAATCAGTTGGCAAATGTTTTCCGTGAACTGCAAATTCGTATTACCCTTTGTATTGCTAATGATGCAGGACATGTGGAAACTTAAATAAAATTTCAATAAAACCTTAAAAAATATAGATTTACTTCTTTCTAATCCTTTTTACAAATTATTTCTATCGCAAATACAAATAAAGTTATAATTTTTTTAAAGTGCACACGAACTTTATGGACAACCTATAGAACCATCTTTGACTAGTGCTTAAAACACATGAAGTAGTCATGGAATGTTATCTCCTAGGCTTCGAGATACTTCATAATTTATAGCTAAAAACCCCTAAGGATTCTAATTATAATAGACATTTCTTATTGTCTGATTGTGGCACTATGGTTGGGTATCCTCATAGGAGGAGATGGTGCGTGGTTCTAACTCAGTCTTAAGCGTTTCGTGTTTTATGGCCAACGATTAAGTCTGTGAAACAGGATCTTCAAAAGCAGTCACCCACTTGACCAAAAAGAATAATGTCGACAAGAACAAAGAACTGGCAGGAGAAAGTCAGATTTATCGATCGATCAGAGGAAAAGCTGATCAGTCCGTCTGAAATGGCGGAAGTAGTTTTTTAAATCATTTCACTTCAATCTAGGTAACAAAGCCACTAAGATACTGGGTGTTAAAGAATATGAGAAAATAAAACATTATTAGGGAGAGAAAACAATAAAAGAACAAGAATTTAGAAGACAGAAGATAACGATTGATACTGCATTTAAATTTTTGAAGATCAAATTTGACTGGGAAGCAAGAAGCCAGAAGAGAGTTTCACAAGCGAGAAGAGCGATAGAAGAAACTGTTAGCATAGAACTTACGGTTACATCTAGCCATTTCAACTGCAAGATAATGATGATACATTCCAAATTTGTCTATGTAATCAGAAATGGAAAATAAAGCTTTGTGTATAGATTCTACAAAGACAATTTCCCTGGCAAAAAGTTACAGTCTCATTTTTTTAAAATCATTTCACCCCCAGCTTGGCAATAAAGCCACTAAGGTGCAAGGATTACTGAGTCTGCGAGAATATGAGAGAAAAAGGCATTAAGGAGAGAGAACAATAAAAGAACAAGAATTAAGAAGACAGTAGATAACGATTGACATTGCATTTAAATCTTTGAAGATTAAAGTTAACTGGAAAGCAAGAAGCTGGAAGAGAGTTCCATACGGGAGAAGTGCGATAGTAGAAACTGTTCGCATAGAACTTACGGTTACGTCTAGCCATTTCAACTAAAAGTTTTGAGATCTTGCCGCCAATCTAGTACTGCGCTTAAATTATATAGAGTCTAGGAGGAAATCTCATAAGAACAATTACCATTTATGCAAAGGCATAGGGAAACTACGTTACGGCGCTGGGAAAAGCGATTGAAGCCGAAAAGCCAGGTGAGAACAAGTTTATCTTCCCCTTTTTGTTTCTCTGTGAACGTGCATTGGGTATTTCCTAGCTCTTGTGTATACCGACGCAAACAAGAGAATAGAGACGCAACGTGGAGTTTCATTGTCCGTTGGATAAAAAGGTGAGAGATGACTCTGTTGTATGTTTAAATGATCATCGTATATGTCGATGTACGTGAGCTGGTGTATTTGTGTACATGCTTGTATATCTGAGAGAGAGAGAGAGAGAGAGGGGGATGGAGAGAAAGAGTAGAGAGCGAGAGAAAGAGAGAGTGTGGGAGAGTGAGAGTAACAAAAGAGAGAAAAAGAGAGAGTTTGGGAGAGATAGAGAGAGAAAGAGAGAGAGACGGGGGAGAGAAAGAGAGAGAGACATAGATAGATAGATAGATAGATAGATAGATAGATAGAAGGAGGGATGGATGGATGGAGAGAGAGAGTGGAGAGAGAGAGAAAGAGAGAGACTGGGAAGAGAAAGAGAAAAATAGAGATAAAGAGAGAGATAAAGAGAGAGAGTAGGAGAAAAAGTAGAGAGAGGGAGAGTGAGAAAGGAAAAGAGTGTGGGAGAGTGAGAGTAACGGGAGAGAGAAAAAGAGAGAGTGTGAGAGAGAGTAGATAGAGGGAGGGAGAGAGAGAGGGATGAAGAGAGGTAGCAAGCAAAAGAGAGAGACAAGGGAGAGAAAGAGAGAGAGACAAAGAGAGAGAGATAGATAGAGAGAGAGAGAGGGGGATGGAGAGAGAGAGAGTGGAGAGAAAGAGAGAGTGGAGAGAAAGAGAGAGACTGAGGAGAGATAGATAGGGAGAGAGAGAGAGAGAGAGAGAGAGAGAGACTTTGCTTACGTAAATGAAGTTTCCAGTTAGTTCACGTTTTAGTATATGAACTACAAAGCATTCTTCCAAATGAAATCCTTGATACTATTTTGCATTGCGCTTAAACCTGAATAAATTACGCATCACGTCATCTGTCAGTAAGTGAGGAGACGAATAAAAATACATGGCTATTGCGTTCCGTGAAGGAATTAACATTTTGGAATTTCGCCTACAGCAGTCAATCAACCAGGAACACATTTAAAATAGTCACAGATAAGGAATAACAGTGTAAACGTTACTTGAAAGTATAGTTCAAGTAGCAGAGGAAAGGACTCAAGGTTAGGAGGTCCCATTCTATTTTTCATTTTGCTTAGATTAACTCGGTGAAGAATAAAAGACGTGTGTAGATTGGTGCAACACAGTCTTCCAAGTGTTAGACGCCGACCTAGAAAATCTGTATTTAAAATCATTGCTTTGTTTTTGGATTCGAACACCGACCTCTGACATTGTGAAAGAGACACATACATTGGGTTATGTAAAAGTTAATTTAGTTTATTAACTAGTTAACTGCGAATGACAGAAATTTATGTATTAACAGTTCTATCGTTCTTACTGCGAATGACGAAAATTTCCGCCATGACAGTTCTATCGTTTTTACTGCGAATGACGAAAATGTCCGCCATAACAGTTCTATCGTTCTTACTGCGAATGACGAAAATTTCCGCCATAACAATTCTAACGTATTTACTGCGAATGACGGAAATTTCTGTTATAGTTTATTGGTTATGTAAAAATAAATAAATAGAGATATTTGTTTTTTGTTATTTTTCAGGCAACATCATAATTTCATACTACGACCACTTTATATCTTTCTCAAAAAATTGATTGATTTGTTTTTTACGGCTCTGCAGGTTATTTATAGCCAGAAAAATATATTTAGAATGTAATAATTTCTTTGGGGATAATAATAACTTAGTCATAAATATCTTACTAATTAATCCATAGCTGGGGAGAAGAGGTGGATTCATACCTTTCCCAAGAATATTTATGCGTAAATGAATATAACGAACCTGAATGGAATTGGTACTCGACTCTCCGATTAACAATTCCAAACCATTATTCATTGCACTAACCGCACATCTAAGCTTACAGTACGAGGTACTGACCAGGCTCGACGTTGCTTAACTTCGGTCATTGTACGGTAAATCGGCTCTCCAATTAATAATTCCGAGTCATTATCCATTGCAACACCGACACATCCTAGCTTACAGCACCTGGTATTTCCAAGCGGTTACCCATCGAGGTACTGACCAGGCTCGACGTTGCTTAACTTCGGTCATTGTACGGTAAATCGTCTCTCCAATTAATAATTCCGAGTCATTATCCATTGCAACACCGACACATCCTAGCTTACAGCACCTGGTATTTCCAAGCGGTTACCCATCTAAGTAATGACCAGGCTCGACGTTGCTTCTGTGCTTCTTTCAACAC
>OZ038509.1:27636418-27826418 GCA_964036315.1 Acanthosepion esculentum
CAGAAAAACGACCCTAGCTAAGGAATCCCTTGTTTAATTTTAATGAAATGTGGCACTGCATTCAAGAGGAGTTCAAGGTACGATATGCTCTTAAATTGGTTGGGGTATTATGTATTGCTTAAATTGTATCTTGAGAACACACATACATACATACAAGTTTTAGTATTATATAGTTAATATATATAGATATTATATAGAGTTTTAGTATTATATAGATAATTACATTGTGGTTGTGAAATATGAAAAATAAATACTGCTGTCATTTTTTTTTTACGACACAGTTAAACTAGTATATTGTAATATTAAATGCCAATAGATACAGAAAATATTTTAATAGAAAATGCTTTGGCGTTGCCTATTCGTTGGAATAAAACGGAAAGTCTTCAGTTCATTTTCTCCCACTTCTGCAAAGCAACCCACTCTTCGCCAACCGAAAAAAAAAAAAAAATGAAGAATTTACTTATTTTCCAAACATGCATTTTGGGCTTCCTTGCCAAGAAATTCAAAGATAGACTGTAATAAAAATAATAATAATAAAAAACAAACAAACAACCTGTAACGATGGAATGGCTCGACAAACTTAGCGGAATTCGAAACGGGATTCTGGAATCATTCCACATTCTTTGGAATGAGCAGATTAGCAATGTTTTTTTCACAATGATGTTTACCATCTACAAGGCCCAAGAGCCACTCGAGGTAGAGGGTTACAGAGTAACAGACAATATATGCGGATATGTGGGGAAGATAACGGTTAACTAACCCTAGTCTTGAACAGGTTAAGATCCTTTTGGGAATCGGCCCCACAAAGCAGCAGTTCGTAGGAAGAATCTGCTAAAGTGGAACTTACATTCCAATAGTAGAATACAAATGGAATAAGAATGGTTCGCTACAATGTGCGAGGCATGGCGTGAAGGTTAGAACTAGAACAGCTGAGTGTAGTGGGTTGGAACACTTTCCATGGAAATAGCGATAGAGCAGCGAGAGGCTTGCAACTTTTAGTCTGTGGGAAAGAGGTTGTAGGATGGAAAATAATTCACCACCAACAAGGACACGGAGACGCTTTCGGAGTCTGTCGAGACTGGAAAGTGAAAATTAGGCATCTCCTGTTCATATATGACAGCAGTATTCCATTATCATTGGAGCGTGGACAGGAGAAACGAAGCCTGTTGCTGGGTAGAACCGTATTCGACGGAAAGAAAACAACATGGCCACATCGGGGTCGGGGGAGCGTCTTCGGATGCATTCATTGCAGTCGAGACTGTCACTCCCGTGTGGGCCTCTATAACCATAACATGTGCTGTACTCTTTGGGCGCAGATCCAAGGTTTATCGCACAAACACACTCCATGATCAACACAATGACATTCACGTATTTTACACTGTTATGATTACATCTGACGATGATGAATCCTGGTGGGGGTTGTTGGGTTGTTGCCGTTCCCCGGAAGAAGCTGCTAGAGAGGAACGCTGAGAATGGTTGCCACGATGTGGAAAGATGGTTAACGAGCACTTCTTGTAATCTCTAAAGGCTAGATTGATACAGATAATTCTTCGCTGTCTTATTTTCATGGCCTTGCTTAAGATTAAATCAAAGTTTGTAAATATTGAGAATAATTGCTGAAGCATCCTTCGACCGTATTTGGGAACTTCGACGTGGCGTAATGGTTAACAAGCTTGTCTCGCTAGATCAATTACGACGGAATGGTGAGTTCGATCCTTACTGGATGACCCGTATTTTTGGCCTTGTGCCACATCTAAGCTCGGCTTAGAAAATCACTTTGGGCACCTGGACGTAGCGTAATGGTTAACAAGCTTGTCTCGCTAGATCAATTACGACTGAATAGTGAGTTCGATCCTCACTGGATGACCCATATATTTGGCCTTGTGTCACTTCTAAGCTACGCTTAGAAAATCATTTTGGGCACCTGGACGTGTCGTAATGGTTAACAAGCTTGTCTCGCTAGATCAATTACGACTGAATAGTGAGTTCGTTCCTCACTGGGTGCCCCATATTTTCGCTCTTGTGCCATATCTATGCTACAGTTAGAAAATCACCATCCTTCCACCGTCCGTCCTGGGTATGACGATAAACTGCATCCGCGTCCTGGGTATGACGATAAACCACGTCCAACAGCAAGGTCTCTGATCAGGAGGCTTTGAGGAGCATGGAACCACCTCTTAATTGCTGGTGTTCCCAGGTCCACCCTGACTCGGGATGGTAGCACATGTTAGAGTCTCAGCTATGGGTAAATAGTTGACCCAGAAACTGAGGTAAAAGGTATTATAAAAGTGTAAAAATATGTTTTAATAACAGAAATAATTTGTACAAAATTATTACCAGAAATGAATTTTTGAGGAAAGAGAAAAATATTACCAGCAATATGTTTTTGAAAGAGAAAAACTCTTACCAGCAATACGTTTTTGGAAAAATATTACCAGCTGTACGTTTTTGGAAAAATAATATTACCAGCTATACGTTTTTGAGGAAAAAAATAATTAACAGAAATGGATTTTTGACAAAAGCAAAGTTATTACCGGAAAAAAAAGTTGTCGGCATTAAATAACCCATTGAGATTGATATGCCGTAAAACAAAATAAACTAATCCAAACATTCCACCGTATTAAACTACGCTCATGAAATATTCACAAGAGAATCGTGCCATGGGGCAATTTTTAGTAAGCTTATCTCGTAGAACAGGCCCAGACATCACGTTGCTTGATAGTTTCTTGGTAAGTGAGAAACGAGGGCGAAACACATTTTACACTTGGTCCAGTGATAGAAACAACAGTTCAATTAAATCTGGAAAATTGCAAACGCAATCCTCAAAGAGACCAACAGTCAGTATCCTCCATTAAAACTGGCCTTGAGGTTAATCTTATCCTCTTTGGATAAGATCTTCGTTATGAACTTTCCCTCTAACTCTAGGTTAGACGACGTAGATTATCCGTTACCTGACTTTTCCACCTCACGGAACCGATATCCTACGCCTTCTCACAATATTCTCTTACGTCCTCCTCTCCCCCTCTCTTAAAACAATATCCCGCAGTAACCATTTGCCTTTTGAGTAGCCCTTTGAGTTTTTTATTGGATGAACTAACAGTAAAAAAAAATTCTGGTTACGAACATAAACCAGGAATGAGTTTATGAAAGATTTAACATGATTATATGATATATATCTTAGTGTTTAAATCCGTGTTTTTTCAGACAAAAGAGTTAACATGATTATAAGATATATATCTTAGTTTTTATTTAAGTCCGTGTTTTTCAGATGTTAATTCATGTCAGAATTCTTAAAAACTAGAAGCTTTTGGCAACACGCGTTTGTGTTGAGATTCTCACAGTATTTAGTGTTGTTAATGTTATTGCTAACATTTTTGCCTAGATTTACAAACTCTACCCGTCTGGGGTAAGACGATAAACTACATCCGCGTCCTGGATATGATGATAAGGTACATCCGCGTCCTGTGTATGACGATAAGTTACATCCGCGTCCTAAGTAAGACGATAAACTACATCCGCGTCATGGGTATGACGATAAATTACATCTGCGACTTGAGTAAGACGATAAACTACATACGCGTCCTGGGTATGACGATAAACTACATCTGCGTCCTGGGTATGAGGATAAGTTTCATCCGCGTTCTGGGTAAGACGATAAATTACGTCCGCGTCCTGGGTAAGATGATAAACTACATCCGCGTTCTGGGTAAGACGATAAACTATATCCGCGTCCTGGGTATGACGATAAGGTACATCCGCGTCCTGAGTAAGACGATAAACTACATCCGCATTCTGGGTAAGACGATAAACTACATCCGCGTCTTGGGCATGACGATAAGTTACATCCGTGTCCTGGGTAAGACGATAAACTACGTCCGCGTCCTGGGTAAGACGATAAACTACGTTCAAAAGCAAGGCCTCTGATCAGGGCGTTTTGAGGCGCGTGGAACCACCTCTTAATTGCTGGTGTTCGCAGGTCTGCCTTGACCCGAGTGTGGTAGCCCCTGCTAGAGTCCCAGCTATGGGCAAATAGTTAACCCCCAAACTGGGATCAAAACAATATGAAAGTAAGTGGAAACATAGGTTTTAATATCCGAAATACTTTGTAAAAAATTATTACCAGCAATACATTTTTGAAAAAAAAATATTACCAGCGATACATATTTGAAGGAAAATTATTACCAGAAATAGATTATTGAAGAAAAAAATATTACCCGAAAAAGACTTTTGAAAAAAAATATTATCAACAATAAAAATTTTGTCGGCTTTAAATAATCCATTGAGGTAAAACAAACTAAACCAAACCAAACCAAAATCTACATTTCATTCAATTTTGCAAACCAATCAATGAAATTTTAATAAGCTGATTTGTTTGGAAAGTACTTGACAAAAAACCTACTTTGCGGTTTAATAATTTCTTTAATTTAATTTAATTTTATAGGACTTCCTAGTAAACAATATTTATTAAGTAAATTTCTTTTCTTCCTTTTTAACAGCGAAGAATAAATTCTTAAAATTACGTACCCTTGAGCATTCGTAAATACTTCTTTCTGAAGACAAATTCCATTTTTTTAAAGTGTTTTGCCTTGTGATTTGTTTATAGTCCCCGTAAACGAAGGGCGAACTGGAAACTGGATTCTTGTATATATAAAAACTTAAAGAAACCACAATATTGCATTTTTTATTAAATAAGTATTTGTTATTTAATCATTAAATTGTTTTTTTTTAAGTAGTGGGAGTATTTTGTATGTTAAATAATAAAACTTTCAATTTTACAAAAAAATTAATGAAAGATATTTTCCTAAGCTACGCACCCTAGTAAAACCAACTGTACTTTGTACCCTGTTTGCACTTCTCCCTGAAATTTGGTTTCGATCGGTCAGTGTATGATTATTTTAAAAGGTTTGGCAGACAGATGGACTGACGGAAGTCACAGAATTTTATATATAGATCAATATTTATTATTATTATCATTATTATTTGATGTCTTCTCCGACTCTTAGATGTTTCGTCCGGATGATGATGGTCATGTCTCAGCTCCTACCCCCACAGGTTAGAGGCATAGCACTTTCCTCAGCACATGATCCTTTCCAAGCAGCGCTGCCACCCACGCATCATCATTATCATTATTATTATTATTATTATTATTATTATTATTATTATTATTATTATTATTATTATTATTATTATTATTATTCCCTGCATTTGTTTTCTAATCACATGTTAAATCATAACCAATAACCCGGGGCAAGCAAATCATGTGATTTTTATTGCTTCCAGTTAATTCAACAAAAAAGAGCTATTAACAAAAATAAATAAATAAAAAATAAATAAAATTAAATGGTCAAAGCTCTTCGTAGTCTGTGCTTGTTGAAACAATTTTTTTTGATTTCCTAAAGAAATAGTGCACCAGGAATTTTGTCGATTTGCCGTTCAGTTCCTTTCTTTAACAGACCCAAAGCTCCAACCCCAACAAGAACAGTTTTTGTTTTTAAGTGTTACATTTTTTTCCATTTCCATCTCCACCTCTTTCTATTTGCTTACTTATTATTTCCTTTGATTTCTGTTGTATAAACATCTCCTTCTGAGTCCCAACCAGAGACCTAAGCTCAGAAATGTTTTCATCAGTGCCATGTCAATAAGAAAACACATTCCGTTTTTGTGGTCTTTGATCACGATGTTTGGCCGATCAGCTTTGATTGTTCTTTCTGTGTGTATTGTAAAGTTCCATAAAATTGTTACAGGTCCCCTGCCTCTGTAACCGGGTCTGGGTGATGTTCATACCAGTTTTTACAGTTTCCTTCACATAAACAGTGCAAATATTGGACCAATCTATTATGCCGAGTTTTATATTCAGTGGGTGCTGACACTGTGAAACCTGATACAAGATGATTAATTGTTTCTGGATATTTATCACGGAATCTGCATTTGGGGTTAACACAATTATTTAGTATGAGTGCTTGGTAATTTCTCGTTGGCAAGCATTGGTCCCGTGCAGGAAGAATAAAACCTTCTTTTCAGCTTTTAACACTGCACGATGTAATCATGCACGATGGGCACAGGGTTGGTCTACATCAACTTGTTTGGTACGGGCAGAGTATTGACAATGAAGAGACTTAATTTGCCATCGTTTCTGCATTTGATACATTTGCATTTGTTTTCTTTTCCAGGTTCTTTCTTGCTTCAGGGGGTGCATTGTAGTTTATTTGCACTTATTCCCCCACTTAAAATTCCATTTTGAATTTGTTGGCTTCCTTTATTACTCAATAATTTTTTTTATTTCTTTTATGTTCTTTGACACAGATAACCAGCCTGTAGTTTCCAGGTATCTTTCAAGCCCGATTGTTGTGGTTTTGTAAGACAATTCTAGTTGAGCTAATTCCATTATTATTATTATTATTATTATTATTATTATTATTATTATTATTATTATTATTATTATTTCCTTTGATTTCTGGTGTGTACTCATTTTGTTCCGGGTCCCGCCCAGAGACATAAGATTAGAAATGGCATCATGACATTTTCCACTGAGTAATTTTAAAAAGAAATCACACATATTTTACATAGATAAAGCCATTCGTAAGGTGTGGGCAGTACATGGGAGAACAATTTTTTGTATTTCTTTAAAGCATGGTCTACAAGAGATCCCTTCAATGAATCTGTTGGAATCTTTTCCAGTTAATCCGAGGGTTCAAACTGGAATTGTTGATGTTCTCATGTGCCTCCTCCTCATCTTCCTCTTCCTCCTACTCCCCCTCCTCCTTCTTCTTCTCCTCCTCCTAATAATAATAATAATAATAAGACTTACTATTCAAATCTATTACATTCACTTACATGCTAATACCCTTAGGATAGGTATGAATCCTCCTCTTCTCCCCCCAGCTATGGGTAAGTAGCAGAACAGACTGGGTTCTATAGCCTTGGATTGCAACTGGTCTACGGTAGAAAGAAATGGCAACCTACTAATGGAAAAAGAGTAATGGATAGGGGCTCGGATTGAGGAATCGGAGAGCCGAGTTCGAATTCCAGTCGAATCCATTATATTTACTTACATGCTAATACCCTTGGGAAAGGTATGAATCCTCTTCTTCTCCCCCCAGCTATGGGTAAATAGCAAGACAGACTAGATTCTATAGCCTTGGATTGCAACTGGCCTACCGCAGAAAGAAATGGCAAGCTACTGCGGGATAAAATCTGCCTCGTCAGTCATGTATCTAAAGATACATGATTGCATAAGCGTGTATGACTCATGTCACGTAACTGACTGGCTGATTGATGGGGATAAGCATGCTCATGCTGGTTCATATAATCACAAATTTATGTCCGGTGCGCTTAGTAGCTTTCTCGGAATTTCAAGCCCTTTATTCCATCCATGGGGGTAGACTGTTCTCGATCTGCTTTCCAAGCCTGGGTAATATTTAATAGTATTGAATTTATTATTTAATAGGCGTAGATAAGTTCGCCTATAGTCCAGTTTGCACACATTTCCGGACTTTTGAACCGGAGTAGAGGTTTGTTGTTTGCTTCCTGTTTAGGATTGGTTTTCCGGTTCCTTCTAAAGTTTTCTCATTCTTTTTCACTCCTAGTAGCCCCTTATGCCTTTTTGGCATTATCACATTGCTTGGTGACGAAGTGATTAAAAAAAAAAAGAAAACATTTAATTCTTATTCACCTTTTCGTCGCTTGGCTGTTTCTTCCACTGGATCAGAATATATGATTTTCAGCACTAACAGACCCAGGGATTGAACTCACAAGTGCCAGGAAATCAGATAGGTTTTAATTGACGCATTAATCCACTCGTCCTTGAATGCAAGTGACACGTAGCACAGTGAGTTCAATCCCGAGGCCTGGCAGATCTGGTGATATAATCTAGTTCAGTCAAAAAAAACAAAAAACAAAACAAAAAAGAAACAAAAAAAATGCAACATAATAGTGAATAAGTAAGGTGAGTATTAGTTGATATAAAACATCACCTAAGCATAGAAATCCTAATGAGAACAATTTACACCTGTGGATTGAATAAAGTGTTCTGTTTAAAATTGCGATGAGGTTACTTGAATGTGACAGACACCTGAAAACGGCCCGAAACTTTCACAATCAAGACGAATATGCGAATCCAAATGGATAGGCAGGTAATTTTGAGACCTTGTTTAAGTTTTATTGTCGTCATATACGTACTTTATTTCCTGTATCATTGATTCAGCGCCTTCTTTGCTTACCGGCACGTGTAAGCTAATTAGTTAGACATCAAAAGGAGAAAAAGGTAATAAAAACTCGAGAACATGTTAAAAATATTAAATCAACAAGTATTATTGGTTTGAAGATGCAAAAAGAGAAATGAGTCTAATTATTAAGTATTTTTATAGCATCGTTTTTTTTCTATTGCTTTTCTATGAGTATACTGAACGAATTTTTTTTTTAACTGTATTTGATTTCATTTTTGTTTTTCTCATCAGCGTAAAAATAAAACGACGTACATTGTTTGAACGCCATGTTCCTTCAGGCCATAGGCGATTATGGCTTTCCACAGATTTTTTTTTCGTTATTATCTATGAAATGCTATGCTATTGATTAAATTTATTTTTTTTGAATTAAAAAAAAAAATTCAAGACAAAGAATTAAAAAACAAAAAAAAAATTACCCCCCCACCAAAAAAAAAAAAAATTTTTTTAAACTTAAAAAAAACAAGTTGAACGCCATGTTCCTTCAGCCTATAGGCGATCATGCCTTTCCACGGATTTTTTTTCGTTATTATCTGTGAAATGCCATGCATTCTTGGGAGAAAATTGATTAATTTTTTTTTTTCTAAAAAATAAAAAAATAAAAATTCAAAACAAAGAATTCAAAAACAAACAAAAAATTGCCTCATCGTTCTCACAGTTGCAAACTTTGCATCTAGGAAAAGTTGATTCAACGTGTCAAGTTAGGAGATTTTTCTTGCCAGAATCTATCTTACATATTTATAAATCTACCATTCGTCTTTGTTTTGAATATTGTTGCCACATCTGGTCTGGTGTTCCTGCTATATATTTATAGATTTTTGATAAAATCCAAAAAAATATTCTCAGTAATAATTCCTGACCTAGCAACTCTGCTTCAGTCAATTTTCCACCGCCATAATGTAGTTTTCCTGTGCATTTTCTATAAATACTTTAATGGTAATTATTCTGATCAACTTTCCCCGATGGTACCTAGACCTTATAAATTTAAACACTGTACTAAATTAGCAACAAGGTCTCATCTATTTGCAGTTGAATTGGCTCGATGCAACCGTAAGTTCTTTGTTAACAGTTTCTTCTATCGTACTTCTCGCTTGTGGAACTCTTTTTCGGCTTCTTGTTTTCCAGTCAACTTTGATCTCCAAAAAGTTAAATGTAATGTTAATCATTATCTCCTGTCTTCTTAATTCTTGTTCTTTTATTGTTTTCTCTCCTTAATAGTAGTTTTTCTCATATTCTCTAACACTCAGTAACTCCTTGCGTCCTAGTGGCTTTATTGCCTTTGATCTTCAAAAATTTAAATGCAGTCTCAGCCGTTATCTTCTGTCTTCTTAATTCTTGTTCTTTTATTGTTCTCTCTCCGTAATAGTATATTTTTTCATTCTCTAAGGCTCAGTAGCCCATTGTGTCGTTTTGGCCTTGGTTGGGATGAAATGATTAAAAAACCTTCATGGTAATTGTTTTGATGAGCTCTTCACTATGGTACCCAGACTTTATGAATTTAAGCACAGTACTAGATTAGCAACAAGGTCTCATCTATTTACAGTTGAATTGGCTAGATGCAACTGTAAGTTCTATGCTAAGAGTTCCTTCTCTCGCATTTCTCGCTTGTGGAGTTCTTGTCCTTGTCCTTTCCCGTCAACTTTGATCTTCAAAAATTTACATGCAAGGTCATTCGTTATCTACTATCTTCTGGATTACTTTTCTTTTATTGTTCTGGCTCTTTCATAATCTTTCTCTTTTTTCTTATCCATTCACGCTCATTAACATCTGTGTCTTAGTGGCTTTACTACCCAGCTTGAGCTGAAACGATTTATATATATATATGTATATATTATTTATTTATTATAATTTTATCATATAGACAAAACCATTTTACTCACAACAAAGATGCAACTTGGTTTCAGTGCATTTTAACTGCACATCTACGGGTGAGGGTCGGAAATGGTTATGAACGATCCTGTTTGTAGGCAAGCCGGGTGTAAAACTTCACTTCCTTTTTCCATTTACAAAATATACATAGAGTATCTAAGTGAAACAATAGTGGTTGTTGACAGCAGTTTGGTGTTGGGTGGACTGGGTAGTTAATGTTGAATGGTGTGTGGACATTTTTTTGATGATAAACATCGGTCAAAGTTTAGGTACGTCAACTCACAAGCGTCCTAAGTTTGAGAGGTAGGGGAGGGAAGATAGCGATAGGGGATAATATTACATTTGAGTAGGTAAGAAGATTTTCGAGTTATCTTTTATAATTTTTAGGAGTGTTATATTTAGGTTTTTCTATAAGATTTCTAAAGTTGGATTGCATTTCTTTATGTTTGGATTATCACTATTTATTTTGTAATCGAAAGAACGTTTTTTTGTGTATATATAATTATAAAAGGTTCATAGTTATGGGATTGAGAATTTAGCAAGATTGTAGTGTTAAATCCTTATTGTTTCACTTAGATATATATATATATATATATATATATATATATATATATATATATATATATATATATATATATATATATATATATTAAAGACATTTTTGATATGTTTAACGTTCTTTTTTATAGATACAAGTATTTAAGCAAATGCTCTGTTTTATAATAAACAGTATTAAATAACATTTACCGCCTGAATGTCCGAGAAATTTTCATAGAAAATTTTCGTTCTCCGACAGGAATCGAACCTGTATCCTATACGGAACCGTCATTTCGCGTGACGTGCCTTAACCTTTCGGCCACAGAGAAGCGTTGTTTAGCAAGGTCGATTTTACTATCTTTAAACTTAAATCTTCCATGAATCTCTTCTATTCATATCTGCTCTTAGTGTATCAAATGTAAACAAATGACGTCATACATTTTTGAATTGGACATAGTCCGACAATTTATTAAATAAATTGTCGGACTATGTCCAATTCAAATATATATATATATATATATATATATATATATATATATATATAATGTTACTTATACATGTATATATACCGTGTGTAACAGTAAAGTTGTCCAAATCGTGTAACAGCAAAATTGTCCAATTGTTAGATTAAGCTGTGAACCGTTGTATTTTAGAAATGATTAAAGATAACTTACTGGAATTCTCCGAGGTTTTTATAAAACTGTTGGAATCTAATTTGAACAATAAGAATGTATTTAGCTCTAAGTTGAAATGCTGATCCCTCTTGCTGTTGTGACCTCCTGATCCAGTTTTCCTCTCTAATGTTCCCTCTTTTTAAACTTATTCACTGCTCTCTTGATGGTTCTTGAATGGACTTTGAAGATGGAAACCAGAGTATGAATTCTGGCACCATTACTGAAGGCCTGAATGATCTTTTTCCTCTCAGCATTGCTCGATTGGGAAGACATAGTGGGGCTGACACAAAATGATTTTAACCGGTTTTCTTTCTAGATGAATAACACAAAGGGCTTTTCAGTGATTCTTACGACAAATGGTATTAAGATGGCTAAACGTCTTATCTGAAAACCTGGAAAAAAGAAATTCAAACGGTTTATTGGTTTTTTAGATATTAAAAATTTAGTGGAATGGGCAATTATCCCATGCTGTTATACGATTTGGACAATTTTGCTGTTCACCCGGTAGATGCTAACAATAAATATACATTTGTTCTTCGCTGTTTCATGCACGTAGCAATCGTCAAGCAAAAATTGAATAACTGGCTGTTGTAATGTCAGTATTTATAATCTACTGGTAAGATGGTGGAACAGTCCATTTACCTATGGGAAAAATAGATAAACTGGTCAATAAAGAGTTACTTAGTATATATAATAACATATGTAGAAATATAGTTTTATGGTATGCTATATTTATGGAATAAAGTGCTCAATATGAGAGATAGAGCCTATGTAAATATAAAATAAAAACGTGGACATTGAAGTCAACAATCAGAGGCGACAGACTCAGTTTTATGCCTGTGGTTTTTTCGACTGTTTATATATACGAGTCAGTGATGCATTGTGGGGAGTCTATTCTAACGGTTATTTTGGCGTGAGTGGTTTGTTAATTTGTTTATTATTTACTTTATTATTTGGATTAATTTATTTTACTTGTCTTTTTTATTTTATTTATTCTTTTCAGTTTTCATATATATATATATATATATATATATGTGTGTGTGTGTGTGTGTGTGTGTGTGTGTATGTATTCATTCGACGTATGAGGATCATGCGGCTAAGACACCGGCACATATGATTTGATTATAGTGGTTAAGGTTTTGTGAAGAACCAACCACACTTTTTGAAGAGCCGGATACAGTGACACCAACTGACCCTGCTCAGGTTTTGAATTCAGAGTTGTTCTTCTAGAAGAGTTGCTATCCAAGGCTATGTCCAGCTATTTACCCATAACTGGGGGGAGAAGAAGAGGATTAGATGAGGATATTAGCACGTAAGTGAATGTAACCGATTCTCCGATTCCTCAATCTGAGCCGCTTATCCATTACTCCACCGTGCCTTATATATATATATATATATATATATATATATATATATATATATATATATATATATCGCAAAATACATTCGAATGCATTGAAGGTGGTCATCAGTGATGAAAGCCGTCTTCATCGCTGATTTCGGGGTTCTTATTCATCATATCAGCTCCGACAGCCACCCCCGACCTGTTATCTTATTCTACAGGTCGCCACCGTTTAAAGAGTTGTGCTAGTACTCATGACAGAATTTATACTTTTAGAAGAATAACACAAAAAAAAAAAAAAACCCTAAAAAAACAAAAAAAACAATTAACAATAAAACAACAATGGAAGCGTCCAAAATTGCTTGTCCCAATTAAAATATTTTTTACGATACATTTAGCTATTCATTAAAATGGGGGCGTCTTTTTTTCTTTTTTTTTCCTTCTTTTTCTCTTTTCATTCCTTTTCCTTTTCCCTTAATTTCCCTCCTTTCCCCCTTTTTCTCTTTCCCGCATTCCCTTCCAAACTGAATTATCTACATTGCTTGCTTCGCACCCAAAAATTACTATTATTAAAATATGTTACTACTATCGTATAAAAACGGGTGAATTCTAAATTATTAATTTAAAATAAGTAGATGATATTGTTCGGGGGCTAGAATTTTATATTATTAAAGTTAAAATATATTATCAAAACAAAAAGAAAAAATAACGAATTAATTCTAAATTATAACGTTTAAAAATAAATAGACGATATTTTAGCGTATGGTATAAATGGATTTTTTAATGTTAAATTGTGGGTTGATTTTAAATTATGTTACATTAAAATATATAATATTATCGTATGAAAGGGATTAATTCTACATTATAAGTTCCAATACGTGTTTATTCGCAAGCAATGTGAATCCAGATAAATTATGTGGAGTGATTTTGTCTTTTAGGAATTATTTCCCATTGAATTATTCCCCCACTGTTCGGATCCTTTGAGCCATATCCATTTAGAAGCCGTCAGAGCTTCATTTGAAATTTTCTTAACGGCTTTGGCTTTAGCTGATCCCACAATCCCTATTTTCCTGAAAGCTTTGCATAATGACTGGCCTGCAAATCCACGGCATCCTACTTCCACAGAATCATATGTGACCTTCCAGGAATTTTGTCGACACTTTTCGATCAATTCTTGATATTTTGATCGTTTCCTTTCATTTGCTAATGTCAGGTGTTCTTCCCATGGGACTGTGAGCTCCCATATTATACAGTTTTTGGTGGAATTGGAATAGATAATCAAGTCTGGTCTGAGTGGTGTTTCCGCTATATGTCTGGGGAACTTCAGTTGTGTCTTCAGGTCTATATCCAAATGCCAATCATTTGCTGACGATAACAAGTTTATTTTGGGGATCGTGTGTTTTTCCTTCTTTGTTCCCTCCTTAACGAAGGGAATTAATATGAACTTCTTATTCGGTTTGTATTTTGAAGTTCTCACTGCTTCACTGACTTCATGTGCTATTGCCTTTAGGATTTTGTCGTGGCGCCAACGATATCTACCATCACTCAAGGCTTTAGCGCAGCTACTTAAAATATGTTGCAGCGTAGCTCGTTTCCCACATAATTGGCAATTTGGGGTATCCCTTTTGCCCCATATATATAAATTAGATGGGCTAGGTAACACATCGTAAACCGATTTTATTAGGAAACTTATTTCACCAAAATTTGACCGCCAGTAGTCTGACCAGCTGATCTTTTTCTGTTCGACACCCTGCCATTTTGTCCAAGCTCCCTGTGAACTAAGTCCCACCATCTTGCAGTATCTCGTTTCTTCAATCCCTGCTCGCACTTCTTTTTGGATTAGTTGTCATCTTTCTTTCCCTTTGGTTTTATTTATTTGGGGACAAGGAAAATAACCGAGACCCGCTCTACCTTTAGCGATAGTGCCAAGAATTGCTTTATGCCGTAGTCTATCCTCTGCTATCTCCAACTCATTTTCTGCACGCCATTTTCTCCCTGTTCGAGATTGAATACATGCTGCAACCACATTTGGGTCATTTGATTCTTTATATTGTAGCTGTTCTCTTACTCTTGTAACTTTAAATTCCTCTACAAGACTATTGAAAGGAAGCTGAAGCACATTACTCCTGCCGTAGAGTGCTGCTGTACTCAGACACTTCGGAACTCCCAACCATCTTCTCAGGCGCCTAGTTATTACTTTTTCCAGTGATTCTACACTGGTCATTGGGAATTCGTACATCAAAAGTGGCCATAATATTCTGGGTAACACGGCGTGCTGGAATAACCAGGCTTTAAATCGACCTGGTAAGCCTGATTTATCAATCTTATTGAGCCACTGTGTAAGGTCTTCAGTTGTCTGTTCTATAGCCACAGTGTCTCTTAGACTGCTGTCGAAAAACTTGCCTAGGCTCTTAACAGGTTTTTCGTTTAGGGTTGGGATAGTTACACCGGATATTTTAAAATGATATTTCTCCGTTATTTTTCCTTTTTTAATGACTAATGAACGGGACTTAGCTGGTTTAAAGGTCATTCTGGCCCATGTAATATTTTTCTCTAAGCCCTTCAAGAGCCATCTTCCTCCTGTAACTGATGTACATGTTACGGTTAAATCGTCCATGTATGCTCTAATGGGGGGCTGGCGAATTCCTGATTTTGAGAGGGGGCTCCTACACTCTACTTCAGATGCTTTGACCAGCATATTCATAGCAAGCGAGAACAGTACTGCGGACAGCGTGACCCCGTGATGATGCCTTTCTCCAGGGTGTGCCATTCCGATACTATTCTTGCCGATACTCTACTCTGAAAGTTGTTATAGTAGTCTGAAATTAGACCACAGATTGAAGAGGGAACGTAATGTCTTTTTAGAGCTTCTTCTACAAGTTTATGAGGCATGGAACCATACGCATTGGCGAGGTTTAACCACAGTACTGTCAGATCGCTCTTCTTTTCTCTTGCATCTCTTATCAGCTGCGTAAGTACGCCTGTATGTTCCAGGCACCCTGGCATTCCTGGGATTCCACCTTTCTGGACCGATTTATCGATGTAATTGTTCGCCAATACGTATTTAGTAATACGTCTTGATAATACACCGAAAAAGATCTTACCTTCAGTGTTCAAGAGGGATATTACTCTAAATTGGTCCAGTGATGTGGAATTCTCTTCCTTGGGAATCCATACCCCTTCTGCGCGTCTCCATTGTTCTACTACCTTGCCTTTCCTCCAAATGATCCTTATTAATTTCCATAATTTTCGGAGAATCCCTCCACATCTTTTATAGACCGTGTACGGCACTCCGCTCGGTCCTGGTGCTGAAGCAGATCTCGATGCTCTCACCACTTGTTGGATTTCTTTCCATGTAGGCATGCTTATATCAAATGGACTTGTTGGCGGTTTTTGTATTATGAGACTATCGTTCTTATAAAGGTCTTGTTCCTTTAATGGATCTTTCATGGATTCCCTGAGGAAAGTATTTATTTCTTCTGCAGATGCCTCCAGTTGTCCGTTCCGATTCTCTCCTAATAACTTCTTAGCAAAACCGAATGGGTTAGACAAGAAGCTTGCTCGCTTTCTAGTTCTTTCCTTTCCCTTTCTTCTGTGCCACTCGGCCCGTCGGGTATTCTTCAGCTTCTCCCTCAGTATTGCTCGAAGTTCCTCCAGAGGCTGGCGATCCTCTCTGTTCGCTTTCCTGTAAGCTTTTTTTAGGGATCTTAGCTCCTTTCTGAGTTCTTTAATTTTCTTTTCTCTTCGGTTAGTGGTGGTGTTTCTTTTCTCTTCGGTTAGTGGTGGTGTTTGGCTTTGCTATCTGTTTAGATTCGGCGTAGCCAAATCTCTCGGATCCCATGCTGGTTATTATCGTGGTCAAATACTTTAACTGATTTTGGGCACTTCCTTGGCTGGTTAGTTGCAATAGTTCACAAATGTCGTTATCGAAATTCTGCCAGGCCTCCTTGTTGTAAGCTGGCGGCCATTTGATTCTTCTCCTCGACTCCATGCCTGGAGAAGGGGAAACCCGAACTTGGAGTGATTGGACTCTGTGGTGCGACTCCTGGTCCTTCCTCTCCTTCGTTTTACCAGGTCTTGTACCTGTACGTTGCTCAAGCCTCCCCCTCTCCAGGCATTTCATCCGGCCTTGGTGGATTTTTAGGCCTCGTTGGTTTTTGCACAACTTTCCACAAATGCATTCTTTCGAGTTCGGTTGGGCATTTCCATTCGTTGTCAAAGAATCAGTCCTGATAGAGATCTCTTCCATCCCCCCTCTCGGGATCTCTCGGGGGTATATTAAACTTTGAGTACTCGTAGCATATTGTAGGGTTGCTCCTAAAGAAGCTTGCATTTGGGGTAGCTAACCCTGCCTGCCCCTTTTACTCGTCTTTCCGAGATGTCATCTGTCTCTCCAGTTGTCACCAGTTCTCTTCCCCGGTCGCCAACTGGTCTATACCCAGTCGTCACTGTTAAAACAGACATAGATATCGCAAAATACATTCGAATGCATTGAAGGTGGTCATCAGTGATGAAAGCCGTCTTCATCGCTGATTTCGGGGTTCTTATTCATCATATCAGCTCCGACAGCCACCCCCGACCTGTTATCTTATATATATACTTATTTAAAAATATGGTTCCATCGCTACACAGGAATTACCACATTTCAAAAACAGAAACTTCAAATTCAATTATAGAAATTAAATTAAATTAAAGTCCCTAGTTCTGTTTCATTTTCAAGCGAAATTTTGGAATAACTTATTTTGAGATTTTCTGAGTTTTATAAGCACATAATCTTAGTTTCTATGGATATGGGGAAAACCAAACATTTTAAGAAGGGGCGGTGGGGTATTCTTTTTCACTGACAACTATTGTATCAATATATTAGTTACTTTCGAAAAGAGGTTAAGTCAAGGTAGGGTAGGGGTGCCTTTTTCAAACGAATGATGACATCCGTTCAACGCATGTCGTCTGGTCTTTTTCAACGACAGAAAGTTTTTTGGCACTTTTGTTTCAGCGTTAAATTTGTACTTGTATACATAAAGTTTTTTCTAAAAGGGTTGTTTGTATATGAATATGTCGTATTAAACAATAATTTTAAAATATTATTCATAATTTTAATTTCTAATAGGCTACACATCTTTTAAAACAAATAAATGTAATATAGAGTTACTTGAATTATTTAAAAATTATTATTTAAATATCAAATATAAATACGTATATTTAATTTATCAGTTCTTATTTTTATTTTTTTTAAACATTACTTAAGGAAAATTTTTGACAATGTCGGCAGAGAATAGCTATTTCATTTCTTTGATTAAGTAAATTTTTATTTTGATAAACCTAGTGTGACACTATTTAGCTATAGTAATGTTTGTAAAACTACTGGTTAAAGAAAATACGAGAATCAGAAAAAGCGTTTAAGATATCATTCGAAATCGCGAGATTTTAGAAGATGGCCAGGCGATGGGCCTTATGTTGATTGTAAGAATTTTTTAGTATGGGAAGATGTTCCAAGAAATATGTCGTTCAAATGGAAAGATTTTATTTTTACTTTTTCAAGAACCCAAGGATTTGCGTCAACGATAAATTCGCAGAAGGCCAGATGACAAGCTTTTGACAATTGATTTATGATAATTGTAAAGAAAACACGAAATAGCCAAAGAGCGTCTGAGATATCATTCGAAATTGCAAAGTCCTAGAAGTCGCTCAAGCCACGCGGGCCATATGTTGTTTGTAAGATGAAAAAGGGAATTTTTAAAAAACAAATTGATAAATTCTGAACTCAGAAATAAACAGGGATTTCAAAAGAATTAATTAATGAAGCAAGTTTAGCCACGCCCGTACGACTACTGGGTGGTAGCAATGGTGATAGGCGAAGGTACCTTAGTATGAAAGACGGGGAAATTACTAACACCCGCCGAAAGGATTTGGTATGAGGTACCAATATGAGAAGGGGGGAGTTTAGGAGGATAGCTATCCTGCAACCTCTCTTCATTGACGTAGGGACCCCCCCACCAAAAAAATGGAGAGTAATTAATTTTCCAAAATGGGAAGTAATCAATTTTCCTAGCCGGACAAGAGGTCCCTTGTCAGAAATCGGGAATTACAACGACCCCCAGCCTGCGTCTAGCCCCGCACCAGTTTTTGGTCGATGTCCATATGAACGATCGTCCGCGGTTCGCCAGACAGTTCCAGTAAGTTCGCAGAAGCTGACCGTGAGATTCCACGATTTTCTATTTTCGACTTTGCCTTCCTACGAAACAGCAAGTTATACTGACGAACGAAGCTAAGCCAGCATTTAAAAACTAAACCAGTTGACTTAGAAAACCAGAACTTGCCAGAAGTATAAAGTGTCACTCTCAAAGAAACGGGTTGGGAAAAATACATACTTCTGTATAGAACAGACTGATAAAAGTTGATTTGCTTTCTTTCAACAGAACTGAATCTTTTTGGCTTTTTATTTCTTTCTTTTTCTTTTTTGACACTTGTGCGACGCCACCTCCAGTTTAGACTCATCTTGCACTAAGGCCCCGATGCCTGATTAATCTCGTCTACCTAAGATCAAAATCACAACGTGGGTAGGTTAGACATGAGATCGAAGTAGTTACTTCGGTAAACAGCCATCGGAAGTGAACTGAAAACGACAGAGCTGGTGTCGGACCGGTTGCATCTGGTGTGAAGCCGTTAGAATCGACCGGCCATCCCATTTGGTACCCTGACCAAAGGATGCCGCCGGGTAGCGACGACCGCCGATTGACCGGGTCACATATTGGTGGCAGGGACTAAGAGTAAAATCCAAAACGCTGGTAGGGGAAGTATCACAGCCTCACGCCGCGACTAGGAGTTGACCCCGGGACCGACTGTATTGTGCCACACTAGTAATATATAATTTCTCTCTCTATATATAAAATTAAATATATATAAAATTAAATATATATAAAATTAAATTATATAAAATTAAATATATATAAAATTAAAAAGATTATTATTACCAGCAGAACACACTGTGTGATATTATGAGTGTCTGTATCTGTGTGTGTACTGCATATTTAGTATTACTTACCTATATATATTATTGTTTTGCGCCATCTATATAATGCGAGTGTCAGTGTGTCACACTTTTTCAAGCCGACCCCGTGAGCAAATTAAAAACATCAGGGGCCGGATCCGGACCCGCAATCCTGAAGTTTTCATTACTGCGACTGTTTTCGGCGATTTCTTTTGTACGATAACAATTTTTATAACTTGGAAATGAATTTTGGAATAATTGAAATTAATTGCGAAATCCAGCGAAAGTCCTACGTGAAATAAAAATAATTGTTTGTACGGAAAGTAAGGATCTATGCACATCAAATTGTCTTTAAGTGGCGGCAGAAGAATTATCGTTGAACTTTTAGAAAATAAGCTTAAAATTCAATATTTAAATGCAGCGATCAATTTTGAGTTCTGTAGTTTATTGATGCCTATCACATACGACAGGAGTATGCCTCTCAAAAGGAAATCTCCGTCAACAGAGGACCAGATTGCAATCAAATGAAACAAGGTTGCAGCAAGGAAAAGAAACTCCTGTACAAATGAAAACTCAGATGAAACGGTAGCCAGGAGAGCTTTCAATGCTGAGAATATTCAAAGACTTAGGGACTCTCAAACAAGCCGAAGGCCCAAACAAGAACCCTCCTTAGGAGCTAGCTTAATTGCCGCCCCAAAGGACGGCTTTTAAAGTAGTATTAAATATATACAACGTTTGAATGCTTTCTAGTCAATACACAAGAAAGACAATGTTATTTTAAGACATTTTTATGTTTATACATTCTTTTTTATAGATACAAATATTTAAGTAAATGCTCTGTTTATAATAAACAGTATTAAACGACATTTACCGGCCTGAATGTCTGAGAAATTTACATAGAAAATATGAGCCCTCCGAAAGGAATCGAACATGTATCCTATACTGAACGGTTATATAGCCTGACGTGATTTACCGATTGAGCCACAGAGGAGCGTTTCGGTTAACAAGGTTGATTTTACTGTTTTTAAACAACAATTCTCCATGATTTTCTCTCGTACATTCATATCTGCTCGATGCGTATCCAAATGTAAACAAATTACGTCGCACATTATGAAATGGGCAAAGTCCGACAATTATTTTAAGAAATCTTTATGATTTTAAAAACAGTAAAATCAACGCATATTTTCTATGCAAATTTCTCGGACATTCAGACCGGTAAATGTTGTTTAATACTGTTTATTATAAAACAGAGCATTTACTTAAATATTTGTATCTATAAAAAAGAATGTATAAAACATAAAAATTTTGTCCATTTCATATAATGTTTATTGTTATAAGTGTAACCCGGATATAAGAGAGTTGTCGGGACCGGAGAAGAAGTATCTTATATCCGGGTTTCTCTTATATCCGGGTTTGGTCTATTATATATACATTAACACAGACTCTAATTTGGGACCAGATAAAATCTCTCTTGTATCCGGGTTTCTCTTATATCCGGGTTACGCTGTATAAGCAAATTAACTTCCTTATATGCATCATAAATGATTTTTAATATTTCTTCTTCTTTTACAGTGCGACGAAGACATCAAATTTGGCAAGTTGAGACGAAGAAAATCTATGGAAATCAGAAATTGAAATTATGGACATTCCATTGAGTAACTATAATAAGACAAAAACGGAGTGTAACGACGGAAAGCGAAGTAGTTGGCACAAAACACGAAATACGAAGACCGAAAAACGTGTTTTGCAGATAATTGCTTTAGAAGATATTTTGCAGTTTTTATTAGTTTCTTTCGGGTGCTAATAAATTAAGTGGTTGCTATAAAAAGCTGATAGACGAAGTGAAACGAAGCCAAAAATAAAAATAACGCAAAAAAAGGAAAAGGAAGAAAAAAAGCAAAAGATTGGAAAGTGAAGAAGCAGAGATAGAAGAACGAAGGAAATAAAAGTGAAAAAAGAGAAAAAGAAAGGTAGGTAAAGAAAAGGTAAGTGGAAAAGGTAAAATAAAGGTAAAAACAAAGGAAAACGCAAAAAGAAAAACGGGCAGTAAAAAAAGAAAATTTGGAAACGAAAAAGAAAAGGAGAAAAAGAAAGTGGAACAAGAAAGATAGAAAAAGATAAAGTGAAAAAGAAAAAGAAGAGTTGGAAAAGAAAAAGAAAAGTGAAGAGTGAAAAAGAAAAACGGGAAAAAGACAAAGAAAGGCAGAAACGGAAAAAGAAAAATGGAAAAAGAACAAGGAAGTTAGAAAGAAAATAAAGGTAGAAAAAGGCTAAACGGAATGTGGAAAAGAAAAAAAAAGGCATGAAAAAAATGTGGAAATAGAGAAAGAAAGGTAAGAAAAGAAAGAAATCTGGAAAAAGAAAAAGGAAAAAAATGTAGAAAAAGAAAGTTAGGAAAAGAAATGTGGAAAAAGAAAAAGAAAAGTATTAATAGAAAAATAGAGAAAAAGACAAAGATAGGTTGGAAGAGAAAAAGAAGAAAGGTAGAAGACGAAAAAGAAAGGAAAAAGTGGGAAAAGAAAAAAGAAAAAGAAAGGTAGGAAAGCATTAAAAAAAGAAAAGAAAAAGAAAGATAAGAAAAGAAAAAAAAAAAGGAAAATAAATCCAGACTGACTTCAAGATGAAAGCGACCTCTTTTATCACCAAAGTCAGGTAAAGTCTGGCAAGATGTTTTCTTCCTGTCTGCTACCCCTGTAAATAAATAGACGTTACCGGGAGACGTGGGAAAATGCGTTCGCCAGCTATGTTGGATTTTTGTCTGGGTCTTTCTAGAACAGCGGCTGATATTCTCGAATAAGTGTTACTGATTATCAAGCTCTTTCTTATGCATCCTCATTCGTGTAGTGAGTGCAATCTACATGGGTGCCCAACAAACGTGACCTTATGTCACGTAACACAAGGTCAGAGCTGTGTTATTCACAATCATTACCGTAGCGTAATGTTAACTTTTTCTTGGATACTTAATCTCTACACTGTTATAACTTTGATCACCATTACCGCTTTATGTTGGGTTGATTTTTTACGGCTTATCAACCTATTGCAGGTTATTTAAAGCCATAAAATATTTTTGGAATGTAAGAATTTTTTGGAGATAATGATGATTTACTGACACAAGTATTAATCCATAGCTGAGAAGAGATGTGAATTCATACGTTTCTCATGCGCGTCAGTGAATATAACGAACCCGACTGGAATTGGAACTCGGCTCTCCGATCTCCATTACTCAACCCGCATATCCAAGCTCACAGTACTCGAGTGCTCACCTATCTAAGTACTGACCAGACTTGACGTTGCTTAACTTCGGTGATCGTACGAAAAATAGTGTTTCATCCATTTAGTAAATAAATTGGATCACTTTGACATTAGGGGATTATCCCACTTGTCTCTCAAAGAACTTCTGCTAACGACCACTCGATGGTATTGCCAAAAATAGTATATAAATATATATGAGTTTTATTTTTATTTTTTAGCCAAAAGATGCCTTCGAGATAGGATGTATCTCATTTCCCCTCCTGGGGACTTTTTTGGTCCTCAGTGAATCTAATGCCATATTGAACATGGTGCACAACATAAAAATGTCCCAATTCTCGTTGATTACGCATACCTAATAATTCTACCAAACCACCAATTGTTGATTGCTTTCTTTTTTTTATGGTTTATCAATCCTTTGTGGTTATTTAAAGCCGGAATATATTGCGGATTATAGGAAGTTGTTTATAGTACCTTGTGTTTCCAAGTAGTCACCCATCTAAGAACTGACAAGACTCGACATTGATTAACTTCGATGAACAAAATGTAAGAGTCTCACAACGTTTTGTCAGGTGAACAATAGTAAAAAAAAAAAATGAAAAAGAAATTGTACGTAATTGTTTATAATTTCAGTCCTATTTCCTGTTCAAGAAAGGCGTTGTACGATCACCGAAGTTAAGCAACGTCAAGCTTAGTCAGTACTTAGATGGGTGACCGCTTGGGAATACAAGGCAGTGTAAGCGTGGATGTGTGGGTGGTGTAATGGTTTGTTAAAGGTAGGAATCCACCTCGTCTCCTCCCAACTATGGGTTAATTAGTAAGACTTATATCACCAAACCATTATCTAAAAAAATTCTCACAATCTAAGAAAAAAGTCTTAGAATCTGAAAAAAAGAATTTTCTGGCTTTAAATAACCTGCAAAGGGTTGATAAGCCGTAGAAAACGAAACAATCAGTTTGTTCGAGAAAACTTCCAATATTACTCTACTTTGATTCTTTCTATCACTCATAATTTTAACAGCATCTCCGTCCTCCGAGGGGCCACTGGAACATCATCTTTTCGTCTAAGTTTTAGCAATTAACCCCTCCCCGGCAGCAAAGCAGTTTAAGGGGTAGAGATGCCTTATTTTATTATCAAAGTTAAATTATTCACTTATATTTAGTAACAGACCTACATTTTTGGAATCCTGGAATTTGAACCCCTTCGCAAAAAGGCAATAATTAAAATTCAATTTGGCTAATACTAAAAACAGTTTTAGAAGCCCCCACCCTCCGGGGGGAAGATATAGTGCGTCTTATGCATTTCCAATTTAATGTTGATTCTTATTTATTAGTAGCTTAAAAGATGCCCTATCGTACGGCATCTAAGCTAGCTACTGCAGAGGACTCTTGATTCGGCTTTCTGCTTGTTCAAGAGTTTGAGAGTCCCTAAGTCTTTGCATATTCTCAGCATTGAAAGCTATCCTGGCTACCATTTGATCTGGGTTTTCATTTGCACCCAACTTTCTTTTCCTCGCTGCAGTCTTGGCTCTTTTGATTGCAATCTGGTCCTCCGTTGGCGGAGATTTCTTTTTGCGAGGCATACTGCTGCCGTATGCGATGGGCAACAATAAACAACAGAAGAACTCAAAATTGGTCGCTGCATTTAAATATTGCATTAATATTTAAGCTTATGTTTTTATAAGTTCTACGATAATTCTTTTGCTGCCACTTAATTTAAAGACAATTTGATGTACGTAGGTCTTAATTTCCGTACAAACAATTATTTTTATTTCATGTGTGACTTTTGCTGGATTTCGCAATTAATATCGATTATTCCCAAATTTATTCGTCGCAAAAATATCGGCGAAAACAATTGCAGTAACGAAAATTTGGAAATCCAAAATTTTTGTAACCTGAGGTATTGACATTTAGAGAATTGTGTCCCTTTAATTGAAAATGTGTGACACACTGACATTCGCATTTATTATATAGATGATGATTCTATTCACACGGTGCCAATTAAAATTCAATTTGGGCAATATTAATTCAATAGTCATCAAGGTCCAAATGACCTTGCTGCTCTTGTAAAGACCTTAATGTTCAAATTGCTGTGAACAGGCTTCTAGGAGAGATGCCCTTGAAAATGAGCCATATTGTGTTCCCATTCTCATTATCAACAACATTTGGCAACTGTTGTTATCTTCTTCAGTGGGGTTGTTCTATTGCAGATCACCACAAATGTTTCAAAATTTAATCTCAGATTTTTATTCAAAATTGCTCCAGTGGGTTATTTCCCATGTCTATACTTTCTAATTATTACTAAAATAGACTTATTTTAATAACACTAAAGCTTTAAAAAACTGCCCATTAAATTTATTAGATTTAATCATTAAAGAAATTGATACCGGATTATGGACTCTGAAGCTTATGGTTGCATGGTGGATCCGACAGTGCTCATATTGTGATACCCACATTGATGAGGTTGGTAAATGATTTTACTTCTGTCACTTAAGATCATTAAAATCATTTCCCAACCTGATCTTTTGTATTATTATGACCAGCATCAGTGTCTGCGAGGTGGGATCTTTTAAGCAGACACCCACTTGATCAAATGGGTATAAAATAATAAAAAATGAAAACATTTGGTTTCAAGTGACACTTGGCCGGACGTTGGAGATTTCCGTTAGTAAGCTTATATAAACAGTCACAGTTGGGATTGAAGGTAGTCATGGACCGTCTATTGGCGGGGGACAGGCCGTTTGTTACAGTGATTCACGCTCTCGATAGATAGATAGATAGATAGATAGATAGATAGATAGATAGATAGATAGATATGACAAGGCTAAGATAGATAGATAGATAGAATGAACAGACTTAGATAGATAGATATGACAAGGCTAAGATAGATAGATAGATAGATAGATAGAATGAACAGACTTAGATAGATAGATGGATAGATAGATAGATAGATAGATAGAGTTTCGAAATTTGTTGTGATGTATAAATGGACAGAAGGGTGGTAGGAGAGAGTTAGAATTCTTGTTGGTTGAAGGAAAAAGCTGACCTGAGATGACCTAAACATTAAGATGACGCTTTGACAGAGAATTTCGACATTCCTTCGTCTGACGCAATGACGTTTATGTTAGCGATAACTCCATCGACGTCCCTTTCCATTGGTAAAGCCCAATCTACAGAGAAAGGATAAACAAATAAATTGCAGTCTGTATTAGAAACAAACGGTTTGTATGCGAATAGA
Source organism: Acanthosepion esculentum (assembly GCA_964036315.1). Classification (NCBI taxonomy): domain Eukaryota; kingdom Metazoa; phylum Mollusca; class Cephalopoda; order Sepiida; family Sepiidae; genus Acanthosepion; species Acanthosepion esculentum. The sequence continues at coordinate 27,662,541 of OZ038509.1, forward strand.
CAAAAAATTATGTGAGCACACTAAAACAGAAAAAAGTTTTTAAAAAGTTGTGCTTTCTCGCTGAATTTGTTTAAATCTGTACAGCGAGAGTATATAAAGAACTCGCCATGATTTTTCTCGGCGGTTCTAACCTTAGTAGATAACACTATTGATGGCGTCTTTAAATGAAAAACTGGAAGGTAATCGGGGAAAACGAGAAAGAATTGAGATTTGTAAGACGAAATGCAAGGTGGTGAACAAAAGGACAGCCTAAAGTGTAAGTTACATATCAGGGATGTCAAAATTAAACAAATGCAGATATGCGATAGTTGTACCGTGTAATAATAGACGAATGGAAAATGTGAGGTAATTTCGAAAGCGTATAGGAATAACTAAAGCTTGCTTTTCAGAAACTAAGCAAGGAATTAACATAAGAAACAAAGAAAAGTGTGCAATGTCTACTTTTCTATATGACATTGAATGATGGATATTTTTGTCACCGATGAAAGATGAGATGGTTCTGTCGACGAATGCTGAAAATATGGACAGATCATATGGCAAATGAGGAAGTACTAAGAAATATAGGAACCACAAAAAACTTCTCACATTAAAAGAGATAGCTGAAATTTTTAGAACAGTGAGGAGATAATCTTGGAGAAATTAAACTCATATGAGACATCAAAGGCAAAGAGGCGGAAGAAATAACCCACTTAAAATTTGTTTTTCGATGGATAGAAGAGCAATTACGACAAAGAGTGGTCATAATGAGAAAATATTGCTGCGAAAAACGTAAGGCAGGTACCAAAGTTAGGATGCTTTTCTCCGTTGGTAGTTGCATGATTAAAAGAAAAAACTTGTAGTTCCAACGAATGATTTATTTTTATGGAAATATTTCGACTAGCAGTTGCCAGTCTTGGTCACTCCTTAACACTATTTACATTATTCGGACTATTGTCCTCATCTTTGTCGCCATATTTATTACAACGTTTCGGCCGAAACGTTGTAATAAATATGGCAACAAAGATGAGGATAATAGTCCAAATAATGTAAATAGTATACATAATACCTCATCTCAGAAATATAGACAGATAATGAAGGGCCGGAACGTTGTAATAAATATGGCGACAAAGATGAGGACAATAATCCGAATAATGTAAATAGTGTACATAATACCTCATCTCAGAAATATAGACAGATATTGAAGGGCCGGAACGTTGTAATAAATATGGCGACAAAGATGAGGACAATAGTCCAAATAATGTAAATAGTGTACATAATACCTCATCTCAGAAATATAGACAGATATTGAGTAAAACGGTGTAAAGAAACTAGAAACGCTTAAGAATAAGTAATGGCAATCTGATCTACATGAACTGCTCAACAAGTTATGTGGGCATGACTTCAAGATTATTGAAAGAACGACTGGATGAACATCGAAGACTTTGTGATAAGGTAATTTCAAATGATAACGAAAAACAAAAATTGGAAAAAAAATTCAGCGATTGCATTACATACCATTACAGAAGGTCACAGAATTGACTTCGACCATCCGGAAATAAAATTGACGAACCAAAAGCATTTCAATGAAAGAAGAGTAGCTGAACAAATGGTAATAGCAACTACAAAAAATGCCTGCAATAGGATAGATGCAGCACAACTCCATCCTTTCTGGACCTCTCTGCTACAAAGAAAAATATGATATGACAAAAAACAAAAAAAAAATGACAATTTGTAGAGAAAAACAAAAATTCCTTTTCTTTTTTTTTTTTCACGCCTCAACTTTGCTCTTACGTTGTATACGTCAACAACTCGGTTTGTTTCCTTGATTTGAATTCTTAATGCTAGTCGAAATATTCCCATAAAAAAATCATTTGTTGGAACAAGTTTTTCTTTTAATTATAATAAGGCAGGTAAATTTGGAGTGTCATGATCGCCCACACCCTAAAGGAATGGAGCACAAGTGTGCAGAAACAGAGAGAGAGAGAAAGAGGCAAACAGGCAGAGAGTACGTGTGTATGTTTAGCTTGTAATAAGAAATACTGATTGTGGTTCTTGTTTAAGACATGCGCAGTAGCTAATTTGTGAGTGATACGATGTTGCCGGAAGCTGTGAGATAAGACGACATATCTTGAAACTGAAGTTAGAGTTCGTGCTGTATTTGCGCGAGTTAAAAACTGTTTCTACAGTCTGTAAAGTGCCAGAGTGACGGGTGTGAAGTGTTTGCTAGTCAAGAGCTGCCGGTATTTACCCGATCTCCCCACGAAGCAGGGTGTGGCACTAGGCCGGTTTTTATGCGGGGCAATTCCGAGCCCGTAGGCTCAGGTAAAAATTCCCTGCACACCACGCATACATGGGGTCAGGTTTGTCTACCTACCCAGACACTACTCTGCCCTTTGGAATAGCCTCGTCTGGGTTGCTCTCTGTCCGAAGGTAAAATAAAGGTAAAAACAAAGGAAAACGCAAAAAGAAAAACGGGCAGTAAAAAAAGAAAATTTGGAAACGAAAAAGAAAAGGAGAAAAAGAAAGTGGAACAAGAAAGATAGAAAAAGATAAAGTGAAAAAGAAAAAGAAGAGTTGGAAAAGAAAAAGAAAAGTGAAGAGTGAAAAAGAAAAACGGGAAAAAGACAAAGAAAGGCAGAAACGGAAAAAGAAAAATGGAAAAAGAACAAGGAAGTTAGAAAGAAAATAAAGGTAGAAAAAGGCTAAACGGAATGTGGAAAAGAAAAAAAAAGGCATGAAAAAAATGTGGAAATAGAGAAAGAAAGGTAAGAAAAGAAAGAAATCTGGAAAAAGAAAAAGGAAAAAAATGTAGAAAAAGAAAGTTAGGAAAAGAAATGTGGAAAAAGAAAAAGAAAAGTATTAATAGAAAAATAGAGAAAAAGACAAAGATAGGTTGGAAGAGAAAAAGAAGAAAGGTAGAAGACGAAAAAGAAAGGAAAAAGTGGGAAAAGAAAAAAGAAAAAGAAAGGTAGGAAAGCATTAAAAAAAGAAAAGAAAAAGAAAGATAAGAAAAGAAAAAAAAAAAGGAAAATAAATCCAGACTGACTTCAAGATGAAAGCGACCTCTTTTATCACCAAAGTCAGGTAAAGTCTGGCAAGATGTTTTCTTCCTGTCTGCTACCCCTGTAAATAAATAGACGTTACCGGGAGACGTGGGAAAATGCGTTCGCCAGCTATGTTGGATTTTTGTCTGGGTCTTTCTAGAACAGCGGCTGATATTCTCGAATAAGTGTTACTGATTATCAAGCTCTTTCTTATGCATCCTCATTCGTGTAGTGAGTGCAATCTACATGGGTGCCCAACAAACGTGACCTTATGTCACGTAACACAAGGTCAGAGCTGTGTTATTCACAATCATTACCGTAGCGTAATGTTAACTTTTTCTTGGATACTTAATCTCTACACTGTTATAACTTTGATCACCATTACCGCTTTATGTTGGGTTGATTTTTTACGGCTTATCAACCTATTGCAGGTTATTTAAAGCCATAAAATATTTTTGGAATGTAAGAATTTTTTGGAGATAATGATGATTTACTGACACAAGTATTAATCCATAGCTGAGAAGAGATGTGAATTCATACGTTTCTCATGCGCGTCAGTGAATATAACGAACCCGACTGGAATTGGAACTCGGCTCTCCGATCTCCATTACTCAACCCGCATATCCAAGCTCACAGTACTCGAGTGCTCACCTATCTAAGTACTGACCAGACTTGACGTTGCTTAACTTCGGTGATCGTACGAAAAATAGTGTTTCATCCATTTAGTAAATAAATTGGATCACTTTGACATTAGGGGATTATCCCACTTGTCTCTCAAAGAACTTCTGCTAACGACCACTCGATGGTATTGCCAAAAATAGTATATAAATATATATGAGTTTTATTTTTATTTTTTAGCCAAAAGATGCCTTCGAGATAGGATGTATCTCATTTCCCCTCCTGGGGACTTTTTTGGTCCTCAGTGAATCTAATGCCATATTGAACATGGTGCACAACATAAAAATGTCCCAATTCTCGTTGATTACGCATACCTAATAATTCTACCAAACCACCAATTGTTGATTGCTTTCTTTTTTTTATGGTTTATCAATCCTTTGTGGTTATTTAAAGCCGGAATATATTGCGGATTATAGGAAGTTGTTTATAGTACCTTGTGTTTCCAAGTAGTCACCCATCTAAGAACTGACAAGACTCGACATTGATTAACTTCGATGAACAAAATGTAAGAGTCTCACAACGTTTTGTCAGGTGAACAATAGTAAAAAAAAAAAATGAAAAAGAAATTGTACGTAATTGTTTATAATTTCAGTCCTATTTCCTGTTCAAGAAAGGCGTTGTACGATCACCGAAGTTAAGCAACGTCAAGCTTAGTCAGTACTTAGATGGGTGACCGCTTGGGAATACAAGGCAGTGTAAGCGTGGATGTGTGGGTGGTGTAATGGTTTGTTAAAGGTAGGAATCCACCTCGTCTCCTCCCAACTATGGGTTAATTAGTAAGACTTATATCACCAAACCATTATCTAAAAAAATTCTCACAATCTAAGAAAAAAGTCTTAGAATCTGAAAAAAAGAATTTTCTGGCTTTAAATAACCTGCAAAGGGTTGATAAGCCGTAGAAAACGAAACAATCAGTTTGTTCGAGAAAACTTCCAATATTACTCTACTTTGATTCTTTCTATCACTCATAATTTTAACAGCATCTCCGTCCTCCGAGGGGCCACTGGAACATCATCTTTTCGTCTAAGTTTTAGCAATTAACCCCTCCCCGGCAGCAAAGCAGTTTAAGGGGTAGAGATGCCTTATTTTATTATCAAAGTTAAATTATTCACTTATATTTAGTAACAGACCTACATTTTTGGAATCCTGGAATTTGAACCCCTTCGCAAAAAGGCAATAATTAAAATTCAATTTGGCTAATACTAAAAACAGTTTTAGAAGCCCCCACCCTCCGGGGGGAAGATATAGTGCGTCTTATGCATTTCCAATTTAATGTTGATTCTTATTTATTAGTAGCTTAAAAGATGCCCTATCGTACGGCATCTAAGCTAGCTACTGCAGAGGACTCTTGATTCGGCTTTCTGCTTGTTCAAGAGTTTGAGAGTCCCTAAGTCTTTGCATATTCTCAGCATTGAAAGCTATCCTGGCTACCATTTGATCTGGGTTTTCATTTGCACCCAACTTTCTTTTCCTCGCTGCAGTCTTGGCTCTTTTGATTGCAATCTGGTCCTCCGTTGGCGGAGATTTCTTTTTGCGAGGCATACTGCTGCCGTATGCGATGGGCAACAATAAACAACAGAAGAACTCAAAATTGGTCGCTGCATTTAAATATTGCATTAATATTTAAGCTTATGTTTTTATAAGTTCTACGATAATTCTTTTGCTGCCACTTAATTTAAAGACAATTTGATGTACGTAGGTCTTAATTTCCGTACAAACAATTATTTTTATTTCATGTGTGACTTTTGCTGGATTTCGCAATTAATATCGATTATTCCCAAATTTATTCGTCGCAAAAATATCGGCGAAAACAATTGCAGTAACGAAAATTTGGAAATCCAAAATTTTTGTAACCTGAGGTATTGACATTTAGAGAATTGTGTCCCTTTAATTGAAAATGTGTGACACACTGACATTCGCATTTATTATATAGATGATGATTCTATTCACACGGTGCCAATTAAAATTCAATTTGGGCAATATTAATTCAATAGTCATCAAGGTCCAAATGACCTTGCTGCTCTTGTAAAGACCTTAATGTTCAAATTGCTGTGAACAGGCTTCTAGGAGAGATGCCCTTGAAAATGAGCCATATTGTGTTCCCATTCTCATTATCAACAACATTTGGCAACTGTTGTTATCTTCTTCAGTGGGGTTGTTCTATTGCAGATCACCACAAATGTTTCAAAATTTAATCTCAGATTTTTATTCAAAATTGCTCCAGTGGGTTATTTCCCATGTCTATACTTTCTAATTATTACTAAAATAGACTTATTTTAATAACACTAAAGCTTTAAAAAACTGCCCATTAAATTTATTAGATTTAATCATTAAAGAAATTGATACCGGATTATGGACTCTGAAGCTTATGGTTGCATGGTGGATCCGACAGTGCTCATATTGTGATACCCACATTGATGAGGTTGGTAAATGATTTTACTTCTGTCACTTAAGATCATTAAAATCATTTCCCAACCTGATCTTTTGTATTATTATGACCAGCATCAGTGTCTGCGAGGTGGGATCTTTTAAGCAGACACCCACTTGATCAAATGGGTATAAAATAATAAAAAATGAAAACATTTGGTTTCAAGTGACACTTGGCCGGACGTTGGAGATTTCCGTTAGTAAGCTTATATAAACAGTCACAGTTGGGATTGAAGGTAGTCATGGACCGTCTATTGGCGGGGGACAGGCCGTTTGTTACAGTGATTCACGCTCTCGATAGATAGATAGATAGATAGATAGATAGATAGATAGATAGATAGATAGATATGACAAGGCTAAGATAGATAGATAGATAGAATGAACAGACTTAGATAGATAGATATGACAAGGCTAAGATAGATAGATAGATAGATAGATAGAATGAACAGACTTAGATAGATAGATGGATAGATAGATAGATAGATAGATAGAGTTTCGAAATTTGTTGTGATGTATAAATGGACAGAAGGGTGGTAGGAGAGAGTTAGAATTCTTGTTGGTTGAAGGAAAAAGCTGACCTGAGATGACCTAAACATTAAGATGACGCTTTGACAGAGAATTTCGACATTCCTTCGTCTGACGCAATGACGTTTATGTTAGCGATAACTCCATCGACGTCCCTTTCCATTGGTAAAGCCCAATCTACAGAGAAAGGATAAACAAATAAATTGCAGTCTGTATTAGAAACAAACGGTTTGTATGCGAATAGACAAAAAATTATGTGAGCACACTAAAACAGAAAAAAGTTTTTAAAAAGTTGTGCTTTCTCGCTGAATTTGTTTAAATCTGTACAGCGAGAGTATATAAAGAACTCGCCATGATTTTTCTCGGCGGTTCTAACCTTAGTAGATAACACTATTGATGGCGTCTTTAAATGAAAAACTGGAAGGTAATCGGGGAAAACGAGAAAGAATTGAGATTTGTAAGACGAAATGCAAGGTGGTGAACAAAAGGACAGCCTAAAGTGTAAGTTACATATCAGGGATGTCAAAATTAAACAAATGCAGATATGCGATAGTTGTACCGTGTAATAATAGACGAATGGAAAATGTGAGGTAATTTCGAAAGCGTATAGGAATAACTAAAGCTTGCTTTTCAGAAACTAAGCAAGGAATTAACATAAGAAACAAAGAAAAGTGTGCAATGTCTACTTTTCTATATGACATTGAATGATGGATATTTTTGTCACCGATGAAAGATGAGATGGTTCTGTCGACGAATGCTGAAAATATGGACAGATCATATGGCAAATGAGGAAGTACTAAGAAATATAGGAACCACAAAAAACTTCTCACATTAAAAGAGATAGCTGAAATTTTTAGAACAGTGAGGAGATAATCTTGGAGAAATTAAACTCATATGAGACATCAAAGGCAAAGAGGCGGAAGAAATAACCCACTTAAAATTTGTTTTTCGATGGATAGAAGAGCAATTACGACAAAGAGTGGTCATAATGAGAAAATATTGCTGCGAAAAACGTAAGGCAGGTACCAAAGTTAGGATGCTTTTCTCCGTTGGTAGTTGCATGATTAAAAGAAAAAACTTGTAGTTCCAACGAATGATTTATTTTTATGGAAATATTTCGACTAGCAGTTGCCAGTCTTGGTCACTCCTTAACACTATTTACATTATTCGGACTATTGTCCTCATCTTTGTCGCCATATTTATTACAACGTTTCGGCCGAAACGTTGTAATAAATATGGCAACAAAGATGAGGATAATAGTCCAAATAATGTAAATAGTATACATAATACCTCATCTCAGAAATATAGACAGATAATGAAGGGCCGGAACGTTGTAATAAATATGGCGACAAAGATGAGGACAATAATCCGAATAATGTAAATAGTGTACATAATACCTCATCTCAGAAATATAGACAGATATTGAAGGGCCGGAACGTTGTAATAAATATGGCGACAAAGATGAGGACAATAGTCCAAATAATGTAAATAGTGTACATAATACCTCATCTCAGAAATATAGACAGATATTGAGTAAAACGGTGTAAAGAAACTAGAAACGCTTAAGAATAAGTAATGGCAATCTGATCTACATGAACTGCTCAACAAGTTATGTGGGCATGACTTCAAGATTATTGAAAGAACGACTGGATGAACATCGAAGACTTTGTGATAAGGTAATTTCAAATGATAACGAAAAACAAAAATTGGAAAAAAAATTCAGCGATTGCATTACATACCATTACAGAAGGTCACAGAATTGACTTCGACCATCCGGAAATAAAATTGACGAACCAAAAGCATTTCAATGAAAGAAGAGTAGCTGAACAAATGGTAATAGCAACTACAAAAAATGCCTGCAATAGGATAGATGCAGCACAACTCCATCCTTTCTGGACCTCTCTGCTACAAAGAAAAATATGATATGACAAAAAACAAAAAAAAAATGACAATTTGTAGAGAAAAACAAAAATTCCTTTTCTTTTTTTTTTTTCACGCCTCAACTTTGCTCTTACGTTGTATACGTCAACAACTCGGTTTGTTTCCTTGATTTGAATTCTTAATGCTAGTCGAAATATTCCCATAAAAAAATCATTTGTTGGAACAAGTTTTTCTTTTAATAAGGCAGGTAAATTTGGAGTGTCATGATCGCCCACACCCTAAAGGAATGGAGCACAAGTGTGCAGAAACAGAGAGAGAGAGAAAGAGGCAAACAGGCAGAGAGTACGTGTGTATGTTTAGCTTGTAATAAGAAATACTGATTGTGGTTCTTGTTTAAGACATGCGCAGTAGCTAATTTGTGAGTGATACGATGTTGCCGGAAGCTGTGAGATAAGACGACATATCTTGAAACTGAAGTTAGAGTTCGTGCTGTATTTGCGCGAGTTAAAAACTGTTTCTACAGTCTGTAAAGTGCCAGAGTGACGGGTGTGAAGTGTTTGCTAGTCAAGAGCTGCCGGTATTTACCCGATCTCCCCACGAAGCAGGGTGTGGCACTAGGCCGGTTTTTATGCGGGGCAATTCCGAGCCCGTAGGCTCAGGTAAAAATTCCCTGCACACCACGCATACATGGGGTCAGGTTTGTCTACCTACCCAGACACTACTCTGCCCTTTGGAATAGCCTCGTCTGGGTTGCTCTCTGTCCGAAGGCTGAGAGTTCGACAAGTCAGACGCGAGACTGGCAGCGAACTGCCGACCCAGTAAAGTGCTGCGGTATTTACAATAGCCTTCCCACAAGGCAGAATGTGGCCCAAGGCAGTTTTTTTATGTTGGGGGATTCCGAGTCAGTAGGCTCGGGCAAAAATTCCTCGTAAACCCCGCATACAGGAGTCGGGTTTGTCTACCTCCCCAGACAGGACTCTGCCCGTAGGTATAGCCACGACTGGGTTCTTCTCTGCCCGAAGGCAGAGAGTTCGACAAGTCAGCCGAGAGCCTGGCATCGAACTGCTTGATTCAGTCAAGGGCTGCCCAAGATTTACCTTAATTCCCCACTGAGTCAGTGACACTTGCGACATAGGGTCGGTTTTTAACGTGGTGAACCGAGTTTTTCCACTAGGTGTAAGCGGGTCATCCCATCGCTACGCAACATCTATTACGCAACTTAACGCAAGGGAGAAGAGAGGGCATTCGGAACGGAACGGAACAGATACTACAACCGCAGCATCTACACTGACGGGATCTTCTCCTCCTCCCCTGACAATCCTTCCGGAAAAGTCGGAGGCGGTGGAGTGGGGATGGGAGCCCCCAGTCAAGGGCTGCCAAATGTCCCTCCGTATAATATGTCCGGTGTACTACTCTACACAGTCATTAAAATTTGAAAGCTTGTACTACGTTTACAAGAACAAATACAAAGTCTTCATCACAACAGAGAAATTCACGAGAATACAGGGAAGAAAATATATTTCTTTCGTATTATATAAAGTTCTGTATCAAGATGTCAAGTTCAATTCTTTTTGATTATTGTGTTCACATTTGCATCCTAGGGCAGGTTGAATTTTGAACTTTGGTATTGCACTTAATTTGAAAGTTGAGGTTTGACATTAAATAAAGACAAAATATTTATTTTTACAAATCATTACCGTATTTTTTTTTATTTTTGTTTAAAGATTAAGTTCAAAATCATAGCGTTGGAATTTCATTCCAGTGATCAGTAAAAACCTTATCGCACAGCCTTATAAAATTTATAATTTACTGAAGCTTTACAAATTGTATATAGGCAAGATGCAAGGCACAAGCACATTATTACTTAATCATAGTGCTATCAAATAAGACATTCATTTTCTTCAAAGAGAAATTATATTGAACAATTTAGCTATATTAATATGTTAGACAGTGCAGTAATTTTAGTGTGATTTTTCAATAAACTATGCTAATTTAAAACATTTTATCTTATATGTTTCAAGCAGTATTATGGTGTTATAATATAACACCATAATACTGCTTGACACATAAGTGTATATAACAGTTATATACACTTATGTATTTTTTGTTTTTATTATTTTTGATCTAACAAATGTTATTTATTGTGTAGCCTTATTTTTAATCTTTTTCATTTTTTTTACAGTTTTTACTTATCGAATACAGTAAAAACTTTGCCTATTTTGCTTGTTGTAATAATTAGAATTCTGGTAAGAATGTATTTAATGTATCTAGTATAAAAAATATAAACTTTATTTGAATTTATTCTTGTAATAGTAAAATTTTGTTTTCAGTTTCTAAGCAAAAACCTGCAGAAATTAGGTATTTTTGTACATTTTTTAAGATCTTTAAAACTAGATACTCAAAAAATGGTAAAAGCGATGAATCTAATTTTTGATGCCAGTACCTATCACATATAACCCCAGCTTTCACACTGTTTGCAATGTGGATTTTCTAAAAAAGTGAAAAAAAAAAAAAAATCAATCTGCTCTATTGCACAAATGCTCTTGGATAAAGTAAGAATCAATGTCTCCCCCCACCCAAGCTCTTCGGTTAAATACAACGGCAGGCTGGATGATTAACAGTGCTAAAAATCCGTGGAGAAAGCAACGGTAAACCTTTCTCAAAAACTCATAGCAATTCGTAGATAATAAACAAAAAGAATCTGTGGAAGGCCATTGTCACCTATATCCATTTACATGACATTAGAATATGGTTCTGGTAATGTGCGGTAGACATTATAGTGTTTCTCATTGTGGACAGAAAAATATATATATATATCTATATATATCTATATATATATATATATATATATATATATATATAATATGGAGAAAACAACTGAAAAGTTGCAAATTAAAAAAATTGAATGTTTTTTGTGAAAGCATTTATTTATATTTTATATATATATATTTATTTGATCTTTCAGATCTGCCCCGATCTTTCATCAGAAATAACTGTATTCAGAAGTTTGTTTACAAGTAGCGTCCGTCGCGAGACGCGGACGTCACGTGATGTGGAATGCAACCGTGTTTGAATATTTCTAACGTAAATCTAACGTATGTTCGTCCTGGGTATGATGATAAACTACATCCGCGTTCTAGGTAAGATGATAAACTACGTCCAACAGCAAACAGGAGGTTTTGAGGAGTGTGGAACCACCTCTTAATTGCTGGTGTTCCCAGGTCCACCCTGACCCGGGGTGGTAGCACCTGTTAGGGTCCCAGCTATGGGCAAATAGTTTCCCACCAATAGTAGTTCCAGCAATACATTTTTGAAAAAAATAATATTAACAGCAATAAAAATTTTGTCGGCATTAAATAACCCATTGAGGTTGATATGGCGTAAAAAAAAAAAAAAAACTAAACCAAACTAATATAAAAAACTATGTATATATGTATGTGGCGGGGGGGGGGCATCTCGACATGGTGTAATGGTTAGAAAGAGTGCCTTGCTAGATCAATTACGACTCGTAAAGAGTTCGATCTTCACTAGATGCTGCATACTTTCTGTCTTGTGCCACATCTAAGCCGCGCTTAGAAAAATCACGACACGTGTGTGTGTGTGTGAAAAATTTTCAGATATAAATAAAATATATCTATAGAAAGACAAAAGGAAAAACTTATCTTTACCAATGCGTTTCAGCCTGTGATGGAATTTAGCAAGATAAATGTAAGCATTTTAAGAACGCTCAAAAATATTGTCATATATATATATATATATATATATATATATATATATATGTGTGGTCTTGATTGCTGATTCGGAAAGGAAACTACAGGAGCTCCGAGACAAGAAGAAAGCGCGAAAAAAGGACTAATCATCAACTGCAAGAAAACAGAAAATATGGTCATCAGCAGGAGAAAAAGCCCAAGATGCGAGTTACGAATTGGTTTGGTTTGTTTGTTTAACGGCATATCAACTCCTTTTGGGTCATTAATGCCGAAATTTTATTTTCTTGTCAACTTTGGTAATTTTTTTAAAAATCTTTTTACTATAAAAATTTATTCCTGGTAATTTTTTGTAATGTATTTTTCTATTTTCAGAGGCCTTGCTGCCTGGTGTAGTTTCTCGTCATAGTCAGGACGGGTTACGAATTGAAAATATAAATTCAAACATGTTGGGAAGAAAATGGCGACACCGAAATCCGAATAGTGTATTCCTAAGAGAACATTTAGGAACACCACATTCCTATAAGTTTCTGCTCACCCAAACAAAATCGAAAAAGGCTGCCAGATCCGAATAGGCATTGGACTAGCGAAAAAAAGCATTCCAGAAGCTAAGCAAGAGACTGAGAAATGGAAAGATTTCGTTAGAAACAAAGAAATGTGTTCTGGATTGCCATGTGATATCCATCCACTTATATGGCAGTGAATGTTGGACAATCTCCCCATGAATGAGGAGAAAACTAGAGGTAGCAGAAATGTGTAAAACTTAACCCTTCGCAAGCCATATTGAAGGCAAATAAGATAGAGGAATGCAGAGAGCCACTTAGCAGTTTTTCTCCATCCATACAAAATTGTCAGCTAAGAGACAGACAAGATAGAAAGTTGTGAAGAGCCATAATCGCCTACATCCTGAAGTGATGTGACACAAAGAAAAAGAATGTATTTATCCGTACGTCAACGTCGTTAACAAATGTGATACAAGGTCGCGGTTTAATGTGGGACGCCGTTCAAACCACCTCAGCACAGTCCCTTTTGGGTAAACCCAATAATGACCCCAGCCCCCTCCCGAAACTTCCCCAGTTGAAAAATTGATATATATCAGAGATTCGAATAAGTGGTGGCATGAGTCCATGGTGCCGGCTCTGCCTGAAACTTATTACTGTATTTACTGCCACCCCCATGCGGGATAGATGTGGCACAAGGCCGGGTTTAAAGTGGGGTATTCCCGAGCCCGTAGGCTCGGCCAAAAAAAAAAAAAAGCCCGTAGAGCCTCAAACGTATTACTTTCAGAAACGAAACTGAAATAGTATCCCCCTCCCCGCCTAAAAAAAAAAAAAAAAAAAAAAAAAAAAAAAAAAAAAATCATCAAAGTTATTTCGCAACAATGCTAATTGAATTTACATTTTTTAATTTTATGTTAATCCTTTCCCCACGCCCCAAATAATGCCACTAAGACGCAAATGGTTACCGAGTGTTAGATGAGGGGTGGGGGAGGGAAACAGACAAACAGGCATTAAAACAGTAGATAAAGAATTTTTTTTAAAGTCGACTGGGAAGCGAGAAGCTGGAGAAAGTTTCTAAAGCGAGAACGTAATATTTTATTCGAACATGTTGGCTCCATAATAACGTTATTTGAAGAGACTTTCAAAAAGAGTATTTCAAATAAAATTCCATATTGATGCCAATCTTAAAAAATTACGATGCACGTACGAAGAGGAAATCTTTACACACACACACACACACAAAAAAAACCCCAAAATAAAACAGAGTGTACAAGACAACGCCGTTCTAGGTTGCATAAGAAAAAAAGAAGTAAAAAAACAACCTCGGCGAAAGGTAATGGTTAGCGAAAGAGGCGCATAGGGTGTCCATAGTCCATATGCATGTAGCTTTGTGAAACGGTTACAGAAAATCAAGTAAATTGCAAACATGGTCATAGGGTTTAATACGGAATTAAACGGGAAGTGCGGGGCTGGGGGGGGGGGGTGCAGCTTAAAAGGCCTTAACGAAAAAAATCGAGTAGTGTTCAAATTCGGGCAGAAATTGTTCGTCACTTTGGTGAAAATATCGAGAAATGTAAGGAGCCACCTGTCCTCAGATATGGGTTAAATAGCATATTAAACTGGACTCCACAGTCGAGGTGGGGGGGGGGGATAACAAGTACAGATTTTAAAATTTTTTATCTTGAGGTTCAGTTTGTACATAGCCAGAGAGCCACTCGAGGTAGAGGGTTACAAATTAAAAAGCACAGTTTATACGGATATGTGGGGAAGATAATAGTTAACCCTAGACTTGTACAGGTTGATACGGTAGTGATCGGGAAGCATCCTCTTGGGAGTCAGTTTCATAGTGCAGTGGTTTGCGGAGAGAAGCTGTTTGAGGGGAACTTCTCAATGGAATACGAAGACGACTTGCTACAATGTGTTTAGTATGGCGGGTCTTGGCCGATTAAAGACAACTCTGAATTCCAAAGCGTATTTGACTCTGGTGGGACACGAACACGAACTGTAATGAAGATTAGTTCAGCATAGTATAAACCACAGCTTTGTCCTGTGGGTGGTGAACACACACACGAAAAAAAAAAAAAACCGGCTTGAGCAAATGGATATGTCCGGAAACGAGCAGCCATATTGAAAACGAAAAAACAGATTTGCTGTGTGCCTTCCAATTGAAACAACTCCGATGTCGACGATTAACGAACAAAGAAAAGAGGGGGGGGGAGAGAAAAAAAGAAAAAGTTTAATACGAAAATTGCAAAAGTTCGGATATTAGAAGGAAAGAAATTTGAAAACCTTATGATCAAAACGAATTTTTTCTTTTAAGTCAAAATAATTTAACAATTCATTTATCAAGTCAAAGTGTAGAAGCCATTTGCAAGAAATATGAACAGCTCATGTAGTAGTGAAACAGAAAAAAAAACGAAACAGAAGTTCAAGACTTAATACATCAATTGAGTGTGTGTGTATGTGGGGGGTAAACCTAAAAAAAAAAAAAAAAACAAAGCACGAACAACGGTTTTAGCTTATATAGTAGTTTTAATAAAAAAAATAAATTTAAAGACTTATTTCGAATTGAAAGAAGTCAACACTTTTTGTTTTCCGTTCTCCCACGCGATGCTTTAAGAGTCGACGTTTGCAAGCTTCGGCAGAGAGTCTTGCTTCGGCAAAGTTTCATTACGGTAACAATGAAATGGATACTCAAGTCCAGGGCCTTTTTTCTTCCGTCTGATGGCACCTTGACGCCTCAGCGACCTTCCCGATTTTTTAATTAGTCGGCTCGGTGTGAAAGCATGAGATTTGCCGCGTTGAGACGGATGTGGTGTTAAATCGGTCTCAGGTTGGCCAACCACTTCCATCGAAGCCATTTTCTTATTTTCCTGTCGTCGTCTTCACAAACATAAACCCAAACTGCTATCAGAACTAACCACCGCTCCTGTATTTTTTTATTCCTGTTCTGTGATGTCACTAATGCTCTTAGCCAATCAGCATCAAAGTAGATTAATTTAAATAATTATGATAATCATAAGAAGAAGGTACAAAAATAATTATAAAACCCATTTCAATTCTATAATGTCAAACACAATTTCATTTTAATATTCATTAGTAGGGTCACTTATTTTATGATATTTCGAATGAAATGAGTGAGTATCTGTCTATATTTCTGAGATGAGGTATTATGGACACTATATTATTTGGACTATTGTCCTCATCTTTGTCGCCATATTTATTATAACGTTTCGGCCGTTGTACGCTCCGGCCTTCTTCAGGTGGTTGGAATGTCGAACTGAACCCTTTATTTCGCTCACTGGGATAGACTGTTCTAGTTCCACGTGCCATGTTTAATGGATGTCAGTTATCTCCTGTTAATTCCCCTCTGAAAGTTCTCCACTGCCTTAACCGGGTATTGAACTCACACTGTTTGGGTCCTGTCACTGGATCTAACTAAACAGGACACATGGCACAGTGGATAAAGGCGTTAGTTAGATCCCGGCAAAAAAAAACAAAAAAAAATCCGTGTGCCAAAAGGACGATTTTCCCTTCACTCCTCGACAATGTTTATTGTTTTAAAAAACGATGATTAGAATTTTAATAAAATCTAAAAATAGGTACCTCTACAGATTCGCGATACCTAAGGTTTAAAATTCATTTTTAAAAATGAAAAACTTTCTTGAAGCTTTTATTTTAGTTCTAATTTCAAGATAATAGATTAAATTTAATATTTCCAATAAGTAAAATAATGTATTTCAAAACTAATTTAGATTGGCTAAAAAGAGTTATCTTTTTGAACTCGCTAACCATGGCTGATTTTAGCGCCATCTGTCATCACAATGTAATTCTCTTTATTAAAATAACTTTCAAAAATAAAATATACTTTTCTGAAATTTCATTTGATGAACATTAAAGCTTAATTAATCTGATATGAAACAAATATTGTCTACTTTAAGTTTAAAATATCGGAGAAATGCATTTTTTAACATGGCGGCAGCTTTTTATTTATGTCTTTGTAGCGGACTTCACCACATTAATTTAACTTTAGATTAGGAAACAAAACTGACGTGGAAAAGGATAAGCAAAAATATTACACATAAAATATGTATTTAACAAGATGTACAATATCAAACAACGAAAGAAATGAAAGAAAACATGCATTTAAGTAAGAAAACATGCATTTAAGTAAGAAAAGGTTGCATAAAACAAGAGTTGTCTCTCTTTAACTGTTATTTTAGTGTTCCAAGTTCACTGGAAGAATGTTCATGAGAGTCTCTTGTAATATTTGTTCTTGAAAGCTTTTGCTGTGTAAGAAAAGATTATGTGAGTATATACAAGGTATTTTCAGCATGTGAGTGGTGTGTGTGAGTGAGAAAGTTGGCGCACGGTTTCAACTGTCATGGATTCGTTTGGCAGCTGAAATCTCACTAATTAGCTAAGAAAAGTTTTTGCTTCCATAAGTGACTATTGGCTCCAGATCGCTATAAAATGTTTTCATTTTTTTCAAAACACGGTCAAGATATTATGTTGTAGTGGACCATGCGGTGTGTGAATGTGAGAAGAGAAGATGAGTTATCTCTAGGTTATGGCTTCCGCTGGCTGGTCCAGCTACATAAGAATGTTGGACTTTAATGGAGTGCAAAGAAAGCAAAAGAAAACGAACGAGACCAATATACATGTATGAGAACAAATATATATTAATAACAAATAGATTAATACACGAATTACAAATACATTGGAGACATGAATAAAATGTTACAGTCTGTATGGAAAGTTGTGTGTGTGTTGAGTTGAATGTCCGTACGGGGTGAATTTTGTTTTAGCGTGTTCCCAGAATATGGGAAACGCTGGTTGTGTATAAGAGTTCACATATTGGAAATTTTAAGAGAAAGTTTTATATACCTCGCCTCACGTGCGAGGTTGTGGCCCGCGGCCGAAGTCGAGATAGTTGCTCGCACGTGCGCGTAAGCAGAGAAAAGAGGAAGAGGCGAAAGGTCAGCCAGTATTTATACTCCCGGGAGAGAGAGACCTCTGTTGAAGGGTTAAGGAAATGAAGAGGAGCTAACTGCGACAATACCTCCCCTCTGGATTAAAAGTTGTAGGAAACGAACTTTTAAAATGTACAATGTCCATGTTCAAAGTTAATATTATTAAGTGTTGGTTTTTTTATAAAACATACATACAACAAAGTATTTTTTATTTTAACAGTTAAAATATAATCCTTGAAAATGGCTAAATGTATAGCCGAAAGCACTCGGATAAAAAGAACATTCGGATAGTTTTTATATAATTTATCATCCGAAAAGAAAAAAATTATTAGATCGCATGAGAAATTGTATAAAAAACTACATAAAAGCACCTTGTCTGTTGTTTTCAATGAAATGTACATGAAAGGATTGCTGCCTAAATACACAAATTTTAAATATATATATATATATATATATATATATATATATATATATATATATATATATATATATATATATATATATTACAGGAAGAGAATATGAACGAAAATTATAAACAGTGTTGAAAGTGGCGTCCGTTAGCATCATTAAACGCTTGGATACTTTTTATTCTGCATTGTGATGTTGAACATGTGCATCTGAAAATTTATCATACATACGTCCGTCAGTTGTTAAAACCACATTGGGGCGAAATCCGAAATATAAAAATTCTGATTAAAAAAGTGCACAGTAACTTTCCAAACACCCTATATATATATATATATATATATATATATATATATATATATATATATATATATATATATATATATATAGGGTGTTTGGAAAGTTACTACAAAAAACGAAAGCGGAAAAACAAAGAAAATTAAAATGGAACATTTCCTCCAGACAGAAGAACAAAAGTGAAGCCAAACCGAACTCAGACAAAAATGAACGCCCGTACCACGAAAGACGACCAAAAAACACCACACAACCAATGCAAACACTAAACAGACCAAACAAATACACCAACAGACAACCACCAGCACCACAATCAACAATAACAACACCACCACCATCAACGATAGCTAGAATCTCAAAACAAACATACACACAAAACAAACCACTGACTTACGCGGACATCCTTAGGGTGCCGCACAAGCATACACACACCAAAACACAGCAGCCCTTCTACAGAACGCATAACACCATTAGACATCCCAGACCACCCAGATTAGCCCCCAGTAGACAATCGACAGCAAACACACCCAACCTTCAAAAAAACGGAATAAGCCCCCAACCAGGACGCCTGGACGGGGGTATAGCATCCGTAATAGGAGACATAATGCAAGCTTTCGAGCTTTTACGAAAGAACTTCGTCATGCTTGCAAATTCAAACTTGACCCATACGGGCGGGTTATAAATTTAAGTAATAACAAATTCTCACTTAATACCTTCAAGTTACTAAATAAAGGACTAAGCTTTTGCCTTAGCCCCCCAAGGTTTGATAAAGACACCTTGGCAAAGGACCTGAAATCCTTCTTCAGAAGAATACGGCTAAAAGCCCACTACGGGAACAATGATCAAACACCTTCCATACTTGATACATTAAAAGAGAAGAACACTAAATACACCCCACAAAACACAGACACTACTATACAAACATTTGAAATAGCCGTAACAAATGACATAAAGAAAACAATAACACGTAAGCTGCCACGTAATAATATTTCTGAAGGGGAACGTATAGCCCTCGACAGGCTGATACATAGAGATGACCTAGTCATAACACAGGCCGACAAAGGGGGTGCCACAGTAATCTGGGGGATCAAAGAATACATTAAAGAAGCAAACAAACAACTAGCCGACAAAGAAACCTATAAAAGCTTACATACAGATCCCCTCCCCGAATACCAAAAAGAATTAACCAGCTCACTAAAAATAATGCTTCGCAACAACCTAATCGACAAAGAAACATGCACAATACTTACACCCACAAACATTACACCTGCTCGTTTCTATCTCCTCCCTAAAATACACAAAAACAACAACCCAGGAAGGCCCGTCATTTCATCATTCAACTGCCACACGACCAAAATTTCAAAATATGTAGACCATTACATACAACCCCTAGCTAAGGAAGTAAAATCCTACATCAGAGACACAACAGATCTACTAAACAAAATTAACCACATACAGACAGTTCCAGAGAATGCTATTCTAGTGACTATGGACGTAAGGTCACTCTATTCAAACATTAAACACTTCGAAGGGCTAACCGCCCTTCAGGAAGCACTGGCTAAAAGAGGAAAACAAGAACCTTCCACAGAAGTTATCATAAAACTCATGGAGCATATTCTCACATTTAACACTTTTAATTTCAATGGAGCACACTACCTTCAAATAAGAGGTTGTGCCATGGGCACCATTGCAGCTCCTTCATATGCTACAATATTCATGGGAAAATTTGAGGAGACCCATATCTACCCCCTCATTGGTAACGACTGCGTATTCTACGCAAGATATATCGATGACATATTCTTTATATACACGGGCAGTAATGACAAACTCACCCAATTTCTCTTGACCCTAAACACGGTACACGACTCAATTAAATTTGACTACGAAAAATCCAAAACATCAGTAACATTTTTAGACACTCACATTTACATAGATGAAAACAGGAAACTGCAAACGACACTACACACTAAAATCACCGACACCCACAACTATCTACACTTTAAGTCTACCCACCCTAAACACCTCAAAGAGAACCTTCCCTATTCACAAGCACTTAGACTCAGAAGGATATGTTCCCACAATGAAGAATTAAACAAACACATTGAAAATCTGGAGCATCAATTCACAACACGTGGCTATAAACAACACCTAATCAGGGAACAAATAAATAAAGCAATTTCCACACCTAGAGAAAACACCCTAATATACAAGATTAAAACTAAATCTAGCCGCATTCCTCTAGTAACCACTTTCAACCCCACTCTGCCTCCACTATCCCAAATAATCAAAAGTCGCTGGGAAATACTACATCTCAAACCAGACCTAAAAAAACTATTTAAGGAACCCGGCCTTCCAGCATATCGTCGACCTAAGAACCTAAAAGAAATCATAGGTAGTAACCGCATTTTAGGGGACAAAGTAATCCGTGATAAACTAACAACAAAAACAACAGGATTTTCCCAACCATGTAAAAACAAAAGAAGTTTATGTTGCAATCACGTCACACACACGAATTCATTCACTAGCTCAGTCACTAAATCTACTTACAAAATCTATCACGACTCTAACTGTAGAAGTCATAACGTAATTTACCTCCTAGAATGCACACTATGCCAGAAACAATATGTAGGAAAATCTGAATGGCCCTTTCACTACAGAATCAATAATTACCGCAATCGAATTAAGTCGACTCCCCATGAAAAATTATTACCTGTAGAACAACATTTCCGCATAGAAAAACACAATTTCAAAACC
This sequence comes from Acanthosepion esculentum, assembly GCA_964036315.1. Lineage (NCBI taxonomy): Eukaryota > Metazoa > Mollusca > Cephalopoda > Sepiida > Sepiidae > Acanthosepion > Acanthosepion esculentum. The sequence continues at coordinate 27,683,708 of OZ038509.1, forward strand.
CATGCCAAATTCACCATAATTGAGAGAATAGAAAAGCCCAAAGCAGATAACACTAGAAGAATTTTAGAGTTCCATGAAAATAAGTGGATACGACGTCTACGAACCCTGTTTCCAGCCGGGTTAAATCATAAATTAAACAATATAGATAGTAGCAACACATAACCCTACAAATCAAAACCTACCCACATTCCATACCCATAGAAAAAAGACAGGCTTACGGAGGTGTTGAGGCCTCACACCTATACACACACCCACACACAACATACTCACTCACTTTCCTAATGAGCCAAATGATAACACACACCCACAGCAATATACAAGCTAACACATATACTCACTCACTCCCTTAAAAACCAAATAACACACACACACACACACACACACACACACTTACCAGAGACTAAACAACTAAATAACACACACACTAAACTAAATAACACAAACACACACACACAAACACACACACACAAACACACTTACCATCCCCTCCCCAAACACAAATAAACTACTGAACTGACCAAAAAAAAGGGAATATAGCTCTTATCTCAAATGACAACTTAAAAGAGACTGTTTGACCAACACAAGGAATGTTAAAAAGATAAAAAAATAAACAATAAAAAAACAAATGAAAACTACAGACAAACGTTCGTTTTCTTCAACAAGACATTCATTTCTGTAGTTTACTGCTATAGCAAGCAGAGACATTTTTTTCTCTCCCGATGATGGCCATGTTGGTCGAAACTAGTCGAGGAATATAAATGAAATAATAATAATAAAAGCATAAGAATATTAATCTACAACCCAGTGTGTCTGAAGATTTTAATTGATTTTTCTAATAATTTTTATCGTTCAAAATATATATATATATATATATATATACAGGGTGGTCCAAAAGTAGGTGGACAGTAAATAATTACATTTATTTTGAGATTACATATACATACAATTATATCTACTAACACAATTATTACATTGACAATTAAATTTTATTGTGAACAATAATACAAAAGCCCTTAAATTTTATTGTGAACAATAATACAAAAGCCCTTAAATTTTATTGTGAACAATAATACAAAAGCCCTTAAATTTTTTTCAACCCAGGTGCTCAAACTGTTTTCCATCACATTTTACACATCTTTGGAGTCGACCTCTAACGCTTCGACAAACTTTTTTGCACGTCTTTTTGGGTATTAATTTCTTGAAATGCATCCCTTATGTAATTTTTCAAATCACCGACACTTCTTGGTTTTCAAATATAAACTTTGTCCTTGAGTACTCCCCCAAAAGAAGAAATCCATTAGGGTCAAGTCTGGTGAACGTGCAGGCCAATCAATTGGACCTCTTCAGCCAATCCATTTCTCAGGAAATATTTCATCAAGATACTCAGTTGTAATAATATAACCGATGCATAAACCTATTCCACATACAGTCCACCTACTTTTGGACCACCCTTATATATATATATATATATATATATATATATATATATATATATATATATATATATATATATATATATATATATATATATATTATTTGTTATATGGATATATTCTGTTTATATATATATATATATATATAGTGATTTTCCAAGCGGAGCTTGGATGTGGCACAGGCCGAAAGTAAGGGGCACCCAGTCAGGATCGAACACAGTACTGATTCGTAATTGTTTTAGCGAGACAAGCTTTCTAACCATTACACCATCTCGAGGTGCCCATATATATAAATAAGTAGTGCAAAATCTAAAAAATCATTTATATATTTATAAATAGAGAAAAATCTAGTGTTTATATATATATATATATATATATATATATATATATATATATATATATATATATATATATATATATATATATATATATATATATATATATTTGGAGGCGACAGGCTGTTTCATGCTAGATGCAATCGTCAGGCCTGAAGATTGCGTCTAGCATGAAACAGCCTGTCGCCTCTAAGTATATATATAACACTAGTTTTTTAGATTTTGCGCTACTTAGTGTATAGAATACTTTTATGTTTTTACTCAATTTACAATTTAGTTTTTTCTTATGACTAGGAATTGCGATGCTGATTATTTTCAACCAACATGGCTGTCTTTAGTCTTTTCTTTTTTACTGATTTTTTTCCCTTATATCGGTTTGTTTTTATTTACAAATTGTATTATGCCCATTTTTTTCACACCGCCCGAGTATAGGTATTAAAATAATACATTCTTAAAATACATTTATAAAATGCAACGGTAGAGGTCATCAGTGATGTTACCCTGGCTTCATTACGGATTTCGGGTAATATATATATATATATATATATATATATATATATATATATATATATATATATGCATATATATATTATATATATATAAGATAATTTATATATATCAAGAACAATATTTGGAAATTGTATCACAATATTTATTTACTTGTAAACGTTTTCCACTTTGTTATACAATTTCCCCGTAGATATATATATATATATATATATATATATATATATATATATATATATATATATATATATATATATATATATATATAATGTCATCCACAAACAGACTGTTTCGCTGTATCACAGCTCATCAGTGTGGCTAGACGTCCGGTTGCCTCTGGCTAGAATCGAAAACCGGCTGAATTCGCGTCAGTCGGAAATTTTACCCTGAAGCCGTTGGCGCACGGCAGAGAAGAAGGTGAATTTAAGCGTATTTATTTTTAGATATATATTTGGTTGTGTTGTGGATTCCGAGATGAAATCCGATATCAATAAATAACAAACGCCAAGAATAGATAAAGAAAATAAATGTATTAACGTAATAATACAAACTGGTAATACGGGTTAGTAGATCCAGGAATGCGGGTTAGTAGCAATAATATATATACAGTCTTGGTATTGAAGTATTGCGGTATGAATCCTTACGGAGTCTAGGTGCTCGTGACGGTGTCTCTTGTGTTACCCTCCTCTATTACTACTCTGATACGACTCAGCGTACAGACCTTTCGACTGTCTTAACGTACTCCCGGGTATTCACTGGTGGTAGTATATGCATACCTCGGTTGGGTCCATTTGTGTGAAAAGGGGAGATCTCTTAACAAGTTGGATTGATGTGAGTATATATATATATATATATATACTTTTAAACATTCAAAATGGAAAATTCTAAGCTTAATATTGTCGTACCCTGTTGGAACGCCAATTATTTAACTCAAAATGCTTACTTCTGTATTCACACCTCATATGACAAAAAACACCATGATTTCGTCCGGCTTTGCGCAGTCACTTCCGGAATACCGCCCCCAAAATACCAGGGTCATAAATCACCTTTTCTGACAATTCATTAAAATGCCCACGTGATTTTGCAGCAGCCGTTTCTGGGACACTGACTCCTTATAAACCTAACGCTGATTTCACCCACGGCAGGCAAGCTTAACCGGACACGACAAACTATACGCCATCAGCAACGACACCAATGCGCTTCCGATAGATAGATAGATAGATAGATAGATAGATAGATAGATAGATAAGAATAGACTTAGATATATATGTGCAGACCGTGATAGACAGATAAGAATAGATTGAACTAGGTAGATAGACTGAAATACATAGATATGAACAGACTGTGATAGATAAATAGATATAAAGAAACTGTGATGGATAAGAACAGACTGAAACAGATAGATAGATAGATAAGAAAAAATGTAGATAGATAGATAGATAGATAAGAATAGACTTAGATAAGAATAAAGTATAGTAGATAGATATGAACAGAATAAGATAGATATGAAGAAACTACAGTGGATAGAAAGACAGATAGACATGAACAGAATAAGATAGATAGATAGATATGAACAGAATTATATATATATATATATATATATATATATATATATATATATATATATATATATAGATAGATAGATAGATAGATAGATAGATAGATAAGAATCACCTTAGATAGATAATAATAGACTGACATAGATAGACAAGAATAAACTTCAATAGATAGATAAATAGATCCTATTAGAAATGGTTATCTCTTCTCAGTCCAAGATGGATGTGTTTCTTCGTGTAGAATGATGGTCAGCGAACTGAACAGGTTGTTTATTATCATTTAGTACAAAGCTCGGTCTTCACTGGGTGCCACCTGCACTTGGCCATGCGCCATACTAAACGAAGCTGAATAAATATTTACAGTGTAAGACAGGCAAAAATAAACGGGCTAAAATAGATCGGTAATGAAATACAAAGAAAATGCGATACGTTTTATTTTCTAACTTTGACGATGATTAACATCTAAATAGTTTTGTGCACATCAAGTCAGCAGAAAACACGTGCCCACTGACAATGAATCATTATTTAACACTAACAGTCTTATTTTAATACCACTCGCATTACGTATCTTATTTCCCTTCCCGTTCTGTATTTTAACTTATCTCTGGCCTGCCGATCCCGCGTCATAAGTTCTGGCTTCAAACGTAAAAACAAAAACGCAATTAGCCGCCAAGAAGGGAAAACTTAAACCTTTCTTTTCCAGAACGATATAGCAACCGGAAGTGAGGATATCCACCCGGAATTAAAAATGTAATGTTTTCCTAATATAATGGAATATGCATACACCTGAGTTCCCCCTCACTGGAATATGATTGGCTGGTGTCCGTCATAAATACAGACGGACGTGTAGGTACGAGGTTTAGTAGATTCCCAACCTCCCCAGTTTGTTTTGGCCCCTTTTTATCTCGTCTGGGTCAGCATTATATTTTCTCATGCCCGTATGATTTTTCTATCCTTTCCCCATTCCCTTAGCGAGAGTGTCTCTTGATTTTGTCCTATGGGCAGAATACAGCGGCCTCTCAGTTTTGTGGGTTGGACGGGCCCGACTAGCATCAGTTATGTTTAGTTTGTTTTGTGTTGATATTTAGTTTATTATTGGGTTAATCTCCCCTCTCATTCTTCATGATTAGATTTTCGTGTATTATTTATTATCATTACCTTTTATGGCATGGCGTGCGTTTTGTAGGCCCCCCCCCCTCTTGAGAGAATGCGGTATTGTGGTGTATGGACGATTGAGTGGTGACGGGCGAGTTTTTATGGTGAATGTGGAAATTGTATTGAGTGAATGGGTCGTGAATCAGATTAGTTAGGTATAGGATAGTTAGTGTCGATCAAGTCTCCCCCCACCATTTTAGGCCATGTGCCACAATTGTGTAATTTTTCACAATAAATATTGAGAGTTTTAGTCGATATACGGCGCCCATTGGACTACACCTATTGCCTAAGCATATTACCTGCGACTACGACGAGTACCAGTCGATTACTGCTACTGTGTACTACTTGGTTATAGCAGCGAAAACCACTTAGCTACTTCGATCAAATATATCCCTTTCCGGGACATATCATTTCCAAAATATACGCAGCAATTGAGTTCTGTAATGTTCTCAGTGAAAAATAAATTCACTCGCTCATAGTGATTTTCCAAGCGTAGCTTAGATATGGCACAAGGCCGAAAGTAGGGGGGCACCTAGTGAGGATCGAACTCACTACTCAGTCGTAATCGTTCTAGCGAGACAAGCTTGCTAACCATTACACCACCCCTAGGTGCCCCAATTCACTCGTTCATATCAATCATATTCAATCGTCCTACGGCAAGAAAAGTTGGTTCTCTGTGTCGCACCAGAAAGTTTTTCTCACTCGAGTCCATCCATCAAATCTATTAATCAACCATTCGCCCTTGCATGGAATACTGCTGTCATATACGGTCTGGAACCCCCGCTGTTCGTCTTAAGGTCCTCGACAAAATCCAGAGACAGATATGCAATGTGATTGGCCCTGATCTGGCATCTCGTCTACAGTCGCTCTCCCTCTAACTTTTCTACAAATACTTTCACAGTAACTGCTCCGACGAGAAACTTTCGCCTAGTTCCCAAACTGCATGAATTTAAACGTGCTACTAGGTTGGTATCTCAGTTCCACCCTTTCACTGTCGAAACGGTTAAATGTAGCCGTCTCTTCTACTCCAATAGCTCACACTTCTCATCTGTGGAACTCCCTTCCTCTTACTTGCTTCCCTGGTAGCTATAATCAAATATTCAAATGTGTCATCGCTTCGCTCTGTCTTTTCTAAAAATACTTTCATGGTAACTGTTCCCAAACTGCATGAGTTTTAACATGCTACTAGGTTGGCATCTCAGTCCCACCCTTTCACTGTCGAAACAGTTAAATGTAGCCGTTACAAGCCGTCTATCTATCTAAATCTATTCTTATCTATCTGTTTCAGTCTGTTCTTATCTATCACAGTTTATTTATATCTATCTATTTATCTATCACAGTCTGTTCATATCTATCTATTTCAGATGGACAGTCTCGATGGACAGCCTTATCTAGAATGCCGTCTGACTATATAAACCTCTGAGTGAAATTCCTTTCCTTCTGACCGATTGACACTTGATACCGAAAATTTTATTTGTTTTTCCATATTTATTCTTCTATATATGATTCTTCCTCCAGGGAATTATTTGGTCTACCCCCCGTTCACGAAGAGTTCATCCTCACCGTTGGGCATATTTTCAAGATCGTGAATTCAGGGAAGGACGAAGATCCCTGACATGGCGGGACATTCCTTCCACTGATTGTGGACTAACATGTCCAGTAATTCGTCCCTTTCCGAAAGTTGTTGTACACCGGTTGTGTGGGGCCTTTATCCACACGGGGTCTCCCACCTTGTACACGTTGTGGCCCACTTCAGAAATCGTTGGAGGTACTCAATACCTTTAAGCCGAACCTCGTACCTGTAGACTTGAGTCAGTGGTGAGGTGTCATATTTGGGGTGGGGGGTTACATTGTACCAGTAGGTGACATCTTCAACACAACACTTCACCCTGGCTATAAGCCTTTTGACACTTCTATGACAAGGTTCCGTTATTCTGTTTCCTGCGGGGACATGCGAAGGGCCGGAACTCTCTGCTATGAAACGCGGTGTCATTGTCTGTGAGTATCTCACGTGGTGGACCCTTCTCACAGAGCACAGACTCCAGCTGATGTTTAATACTCAATGTGTCTTGGTGGTGTAACGGACGCCACACAGAAAACGTGACGGGCCACAGTCTGTTAGTGTCAGGTAATGAATGCCGCGGTCGTGAGTGATATCCATGCCGAGCCGATACTAAGTACTGTTCACTCCTAGTCTGCCCTTTTCCCAATGGACTAGCAAGTGATCTTGTGCACTACGCACAAGTACCAATGGCCGATTTTGCCATGCCCTTTGTCATAGAAGGACAAACTCTTCTCACAAAATATGTGGTACGCTGTACTCCAGATGAAAGCCTACTGCATAGTTGTACTTCCATTATCTGACTGGGACTCATGGTGTCGAAGAAAGCAGCACACACCCGCTTCACAGATTCAGCCCCCTTTTTGGCCATATGGAGCCACTTTTGGAGTACACGGGTTATCCTGTCTGCCAAGTTCTGGTTTGACGCGACCAGCATCACGTCGACAAACGACATATTCTTGCATTGTGCTCGACCTTCTTCTCAACATCATCTCGGGCGTTACTTTGATATGTATCCTAGCTTTTCCCGTGGAGGTGTCAGGCAACCAGTGATACACACATAAGGAATCAGTTTTTACTTGTATACTCTTTAACTGGCATTGGAGAGCCAAATTGAGGCTTTTGATTGCAGCATCTAGTTCAGCCAAGTTGATATGTTGGGCGTCGTTTGTTGGCCGAAGCCAACATACGTCCTCCAACATTGCTCCATCTTTTTCCAGCACCACTCCTGTCGCTAGGGAGCTTGCATCGACCCATACGTTGATTTCAGATCCATTTACACGCCAGTCGCTCCGGGAAGGATCTTCCTGTCGCATTCTGTCTATAGTTTCCTTCACCCTCTGCTTGAGGGGGGATGTCGTCAACTTGGTCATCCCATCCCTTTGTGACTGCGTTTACCTGCCGCTTGATGAACCCGGTCACCATAGGCAGCCATCCGCACACAGGGAGATGTTCCACCAGCTTCGTGCATGGTGAGAAAATATTCCAAACATCAGGAACATTTGGGATCGCGCTTCCCCTAATCCACCACAGAGTGTTACGCTCTCACCAGACTTCTAGTCAAAGCACGCGGGCCCCATCCTTAAAACGTTCTGTGCCTGCACATCAGCCCATACTGGGCCAATTCTGCCCTGGCATGTTCTGCAGACATGATGCTCTCATTGACATGCACATCGTCAATGTACGCCGACATCGCTCTCCCAACTGACTCCTCCTGTAGCCGAACGGTGGAAATAATGGACTTTATTATCAAAGGTGCTACGTTATGGCCGAATCCCAATCGCGTTAGGTAAAACCGCTTCCCCTTGATCATCACGGTTTGATATGGCCACAGTGACTCATGTACGTGTACTTGAAGATAGGCTTTTCACAAGTCAATTATGGCCACATTTACCCCTTGCTGGAGCCACTCACCCAGTTTGGCCGAACAAACGTCTGCATTTGCAATGAACGCAACATCGTGTTCGTTGACCTCGCGATAGTCCATCACTAGGCGCACCTTTCCTTTGTTGTGCTGCGCGACGGCCATTAATGGTACTAAGCCTTTAGGTATCTCTAGTTTCTTTTTCGGGGTATAGTATTGGTCAACGATTGCTGATCCATATCTGGAGTTCTTGTTCATAGGCGTCCCTAACGTACTTTGAAACGGGATACCCCAACACCTTGTTGTGTAACTGAACCGGCGCCACACCTGCTGTCCACTTCCACTTTGCAGTCCAGCTCCTTTACTGGTGGTTGAATTCCGCAGAAAAGTCATGTTGGTCAAATATGGATCACCGAACATGTTAGTGTTTCTTTGCTGCAGAACCGTACGACTCCAGTTTGCGTGATATGGATGCCATTTAATGCAGTTGTCGCAATTATTCCAACAAGTAAGACAAAACCTAGAGGTTTGTTTCGCACCACAAAGACAACAACATTGGCTCAGTTGCCGCTGTCTGTACAGATATTAACGGTCCCATCAAAACATAACACTCACATTCTGTTACTGATCGTTTACGTGCTTTCCAGTCCATAACCGATATCGCTCTGCACTAACAATCATCCGAGAGCAGCCAGAGTCATTGAGAGGTGAACACCATTCCCCATCGACCAACACGTTGACTACATGCAACGCAGCATTTACATCCTTGTGCCAATTAATTGAAACAACCGCTTTAGTTTCTTTTCTTTCACCATACGGTCAGTTTTAGACCCACTGGAGTGACAGGGTGTAATCGATTTCTATTTTCCCTTAGATTAGGTCATTTGCACTGGTGTGTAGTAATATAAATCTATTTTCGGGGTGTGTGATGAAATTTGTTTGCCCTTGAAATATATTACGTTATCCGTGGTTGCATCAGAATTTCATCACGCCCAGACACTATTGTCCCGACTGTCAATTAGTTGTCCTACCGCCATTGTCTGCGATTGTCCTCATCTTTGTCGCCATATTTATTACAACGTTTCGGCCCTTCAGTATCTGTCTATATTTCTGAGATGAGGTATTATCTACATTACTTACATTATTCATTATTATCTACATTACTTACATTATTATGGATGTTACTCCAAGGAAACGTATGAAAATTTGTAACGCTGCACGAACACACAGGCAAGCCTTACCAGTGAGCAAATCGAAGTACTATAGACTTGCACGGAAATTCTCCTGATTTAAATCCAATCAAGAATCTGTGGTCAATCTGCAAGGAACAACTTCGTGGAATGGACATACGAAGTACTAACATGTGCAGTGGGTCATGTTTGATTGGAAAAATGCGGAAAAAAAAAGTAAATAATAACGGAATTATTCGTTTTGTTTCAATTAATTTGCACAAGGGTGTATATCTGGGCGGGGAGACCTGGTGAAACGGAAGGCATATTGTTTGTTCGAAAGATGGTCGTGCGAAGTACTAACAAGTTCGGCATTGATGAGAGTCTCAAATAATTCGCCAATAACCTGGCTTTTTTAATTGAAATCGTTGGAGTCTGAACATAATTTTAATTCATGTAGTGTTACAAGCCAATATTTTTTTAGTCTTGGTTGTGTTGGCAAATGACAATTTAAATTTAGATAATGTCCTTTCTGTAACATTAAGGCACGGTGGAGTAATGGATGTCCTTTCTGTAACATTAAGGCACGGTGGAGTAATGGATAGCGGGTCAGATTGAGGAATCGGAGAGCCGAGTTCGAATTCCAGTTGAATCCATTGTATTCACTTATGTGCTAATGCCTTTGGGAAAGGTATGAATCCTCTTCTTCTCACCCGCCAGCTATAGGTAAATAGCAAGACAAATATAGCCTTGGATGGCAGCGGGAAAAAATCTGCCTCGTTAGTCATGTATCGAAAGATACATGATCGCCTAAGCGTGTATCACGCATGGCACATAACTGACCACAGACCGGGTTCTATAGCCTTGGATGGCAACTGGTCTACCGCAGAAAGAAATGGCAACCTACAGCGGAAAAAAATCTGCCTCGTCAGTAATGTATTGAAAGATTCATGATCGCCTAAGCGTGTATCACGCATGGCACATAACTGACTGAAGTTATCTTAGTTAACCCTCGACGCCTCTTGCCATGTTTGTCCTTCTTTGCATTTGGTGGGAGGTGTAGGAACCATACCTATTGTTAATTCATACTAGTTATTATTTAGTTAATTGATATTCATAAGTTAACTAAATAACTAGTATTAGTTGATATCAATTAATTCTTGTAAACTTATTTATTATATAACACTAAGAGCTACTACTAATAAATTAAACCACACTTTACAAATAATATTACAGTTTTTTCTAACCAAGTAAAACACATTTCATTGGTAAGAAGGAAGTTTCCTTCGAACAGATACTTCCCAAGAACTGCTACTTTGTGGAAAAGATCTCTGAGAGTATACTTTCTCGATCGCGACAACCCTGACCTTGTTATAAACGCATATACTTGCACCAGAGAAACGAAACAACAAAGTATCACTGGTGTGGCGGAAAGGGAAGAAAACAAAAAATTGTTGAGATAAAATTGTTTGTTTTGCCGATAGAGAGGATCAATGCGGAATGTCTCTTTGTGGGTGAGGGAAGCGACCTGGAGGATGTGGAGAGTCAGTAGGGTCCGGAGTTGATTCTTGTGTCGTGTTGGTTGACCGAGATTACCGGTGGTGACGGTGACAGCCTGCTTCCTCGCCTACCGATTGAATTCGGTCTCGTGAGCAGTTTCCTTAAAAGCAAACGGTGTGGATACATGACTTAGCGTTTTTTCTCATGCTTTTTAGCGGTAACCTTCGTGATTGGCTCTTTTTAAATTGTATTTTATATTGGGTGTGTGTGTGAGCCACATGAGATTCTTGGAGCCCCAACACAGGGAGCAACTTTTTATTTTTAGCTTTGCTTTTGTAGCGTTCACATCTGGCCGACAGGTTTTGATGTAGAGTGAATCAGAAAGAGAAGTATAACAACATCTTCAAGTTTTGGCTCAACTGTTATCTACTAGTAAACCTCTAACTTGAATGGCTCTTGGGCTTTATATTGTATGAACAATAGCAAAAAAAAGAAAAAGAAAAAAAGAAAAACTTTAAAAAAATTACCAGCATAGAAATTGTAACTGTAGACAAGATTCATATTTTATTGTCAGTTCCGGCTGAAACTGCCTATATTCACTTCGCACTAATACCCTAGGAAAAGGATGAATACGTTTTTCTCAGTTATGTGTAAAATAACAGGATAAACTGAACTCACTTAGCTTGGTAGGGCAACCAATCTAGGAGAAGGACAATTATGAATTCAAAGTTGTGCAGAGGGCGTAGGGACAGTATCCCTAATTTAACGAAATAAAAAAATAACTGAATAGCATAAATATGTATCATACCAGTTTTTAAACAACCATTATAGCTCACAAGCAGCAGCAGCAGCAGCAGCAGCAGTTCACTGTAACAAAGAAACAGCCACAGAGTCTGCCTATACACAGGCAGCAATCACCCACACACAAAAGTTCCAGGATGACTAGAGAGCCAGAAACACGTGCTGTCTGACCAACAGCAATTAAGTCAGCAGTCTTATCAGTCAAGTCTTCTCTTAACAGCAGTCCTGATAGCAATTTTAAACCAGCCGATCAGAAGTCACACACACAGCTGCTCAATGAATCTAACACATGCTCCTCAACGAACGTACTTTCAACTTACGCAGTAACTCTGTAGAAAATTTAGTCGTCCGAGGTTTTTTATATTGAAAATCTGAACGTCGGATTCCCAAACAATAATAAAATAAAAATAAAGAAAACGTGGGTATGTCTGTTAAATAAATACTTTGTATTTACAAACATGTGTACATACGTTCAAAAAGTTCAAAAAATGGAATAAAAATAGTCTTTAGTTGAGTTAAGTTTTTGAGCAGTTGGTACACAGAAAATATCCACAGAAAGAAAAAGCTGAGGTTGAGAAAAGATCGTTAGCGAAGATTCACTGGTCATCTTTGTTGTTATTGTTGCGATGGTTCGTTTGGACTCACCGACTGGCCGGCCATACTGTTGTTGTAGCTCGTTGAAGGCGCTCACGCATGTTTCTTTCAGTGCGCGCTGGTGGGAGTAGCAGGTGAGAAAAAGCTATGAAACTTGTTTGGCTTGGAGACAGTCGCATCCCTGCTTCCTGAAAGCCGAAATCTGTGTTTTTTCTAAACAAAAAAAAAAAAAAAAAAATTCCTGAAAGTATGCTCGAGAAAAATAGAGTTTTTGTTTTCTCTGATTGGTCAAATATTTCACATAGTAAATGTTAGTTTCTAACCTATAGACACTTTGATCTAAACGGTGTGTTTTGTATTGCGGAATCTTTTTGGGATGTTTGTAATATTGTTTATTATTAGGAAGAAAATAAAGTTTTGGGCGGGTTTTAATATGGTATGTCTGTGGGTATGAATTTGTGTTGGAAATAGGGTTTATTTCAGTATCTGTCTATATTTCTGAGATGAGGTATTATGATGAAAAATATGGAAAAGACAAAACAAAATCCGAATATGCAAGTTTACTGTTTTAATGTTTAAATTTGCATATTCGGATTTTGTTTTGTCTTTTCCATATTTTTTATCATACCGTCGGATCTACATCCACATATTTGCTTACATGAGGTATTATGTACACTATTTACATTATTCGGTCTATTGTCCTCATCTTTGTCGCCATATTTATTACAACGTTTCGGCCGTTGTACGCTCCGGCCTTCTTCAGGTGGTTGGAATGTTGAACTGGGGTAGACTGTTCTAGTTCCACGTACCATGTCTAATGGATGTCAGTTATCTCCTGTTAATTCCCCTCTCCAAGTTCTCCACTGCCTTAACCAGGAATTGAACTCACACTCTTTGGGTCCTGTCACTGGATCTAACTAACGCCTAATTCCACTGTGTCATGTCCTTGAGGACATCTGTGTATGAATTTCTGGGTATTATAAACCTAATGTCTTCAGCAACCGTTTTTAACAGTGCTCATATTGCAATTTTTGCTGTTATCATTACATGTTTTTACCAAAGCTCATATTGCAGTTCTTTTTGTTATTATTGCTTTTCTCTGGCACTCCTTATTAATAGTTCCCATATTGTATTCATTTCTATGCTTGGTCGGCTCAAGATATTATTGCGGCCTAGTATATGTGCCGATTCCTTAAGTTTACGAATTTTCAATTGATGTTCTTTGTCTATGATTTCAACCTGATCCCACAGAGGGCGGTGATCTCCCTTTTCTCTCCATATGTGGTCAGCCACGCCTGATTATTCCACCCCCTTCGTGTTACAGCTTTCTGGTGTTTTTGAAGCCTTACCTTAAGGGTTTATTTCCTAAATTACTTATAAACTCTACATGAAACAAGTACAAACTTTAAACATTATACACACAAAAAGGACTTTTTATTTTCCTTCTACTAACTAATCTTTGTTAAATTGTATATAAAAATGTTGTGTTTATTATAAACTTTGTTTAGAATTATTTGTTATTTCATGAGGGAGTTTCGATACTCAAATCATTTACTGAAGTTTTGGTTTACGAAACATTTCCTCAAGGGTGACGAGGAAACTACTCCACTATCTTCCCAAGAACTACCATGACAAATACAAAAAAAAAAAGAATTAAATTATGGAATGCCATGACTGCCAATATGCTGGACGTACGTGTAATTTAGATAGATAGATAGATAGAGAGGCCTGAAGATTGTGGCAGAATGCAAAAAAATTGAAACTAAAAGCAGCAAAAATAAAATGCCATTGTAAGCAACATTTATTTTTTCTTTATTATTGTTTGTACCATAAAAAATTTGAATCAATAACTACTCTAAAAAGTAAAACTTGATTTTGTAAAGTTTGCACTTTTACGTGTAAATAATTTTTACACGTCAAAATAATCAACTGGTTCCCTCGTCTTTGCATTAAACACAAAATTAGTCATTCATTTTTTGAAAATGTTATTAAGTAAAATTTAAAGAATATGTTTTTTTTTTGCTTATACATTTTTTTATTTCGTTTCGTTTATTCCAATCCAATTTTGTATGCTACCCTAGCAAACGCCCGCCATTTTCGTTTGTTGGTTGTCAAGCGATTCCTGCATGACTGTACATGTCGTGTGTTCGCGTGCCTGATTTTTTTTTAGGTTTAAAGTGAAAAAGCACATCTATTTCCCCTCATAAACAGATTACTGTTTACTTTGGATAATCCTGGCTACACTTGGTAAGTATTATCCTTGTTTGTTTGTTCTTTTTTACGTTTTTCCGAAAATTCGTCCCAGTGTTTATAAAACAATAACAAACGATGTCGTCGTCGTTTACTTAAAAATAAAAACAAATTTCCTAACAACCGGTTGATAAACACTTGAAAAAAGTCTTTTTGTATTATTTTTTACCTTTTTCAGTATAAAAGCAATATTGGACAACTATTTTATACTTTTACAGACATTTATTAAAAATTAACACTTTTTAAAAAAAATTGGTCAGTTATTATTATTTTTTAAGTGTTATGTTTTTTTAAAGCGCTAATTGATAAAAATTCAATAAATTACCATTTAAAAATATATAGACATAAATTAATTGAAATAAGTTATTTTTTTTCACTGTTTAGTGTTTGTCTATTCATTATTTCGTTTCAAAATGGAAGTAACAAAAAGGAAATTAACTTACTATTTTTAAAACTTTTTAATTGACTAATTTTTCTGGTGAAAATGTTGGTGCTTGATTATTCAAAAATAAATCAAGATTCATTCATTTGGCAAAGAATTCATAGAAAAATAAAACTTTTCTTTTAGTTTTTAGCTGTTTTCTTTTGAAATTATGTTACATTTTTGTTGTCCCTGACGAGGCACCCAGACCAGAAATAATCATTTTTTTTGTTTCATAGATTCTTCCAATAAATTTAAAATTAGTTTTGACTTTTTAAATACAGAAAAAAAAAATTGCTTCTTGGAAATATTAAAATTTAATCCATTAGCTTGAAATTAAAACTAAAATAAAAGCTTCAGGAAAGAGTTTCATTTTTAAAAATTCATTTCATTTTTAAACATTAGGTATCGCATTTTCTGTGGATAGAGCTACTATGGAAGAATCCCAGATCACGAGTCTTTTACAGTTTTAACTTTTTTTAAGCGTAGCGTAGTTGTGGCACAAGGACGAAAGTATGGAGCACCCAATGAGCATCGAACTCACTATATCACGAATATTAATAATATTCGTGATATTATGTTTGTGATGTAGTAAGTTCGGTGCTCAAGACTTTTGGCCTTGTGCCACAACTAAGCTACGCTTAGTAAAATGCTATATCATGACCTGGGTGAGGCGGCTTATAAATTAAAGTTAATAGGGTAATGTAAATTCAGTATACTATAAAAATAAAATGATCTCTCCACACCATTGAAGCCAAAACAAAATATGCTCATACAAAAGAATGTCTAAAGATGTTAATTTTTTTTTTAATTCGTAATCAGGATTGATTCTTTTTCTTCTTTAAGCCTTTTGTATCCCTTGGGGAATATAGGGCCGCAACAACATCTCTACAACGGATGCGTTTCTGGCGTTTACTCTTCAGCTCGGCCCATGTCGTGCCAGCTACCTGCATCTCTGTGTCAACACTTCTGCGCCAAGTCTGTTTTGGTCGACCCACTTTTTGCTTCCTTTGTAGAATCAAATCAAGGGCCTGCCTAGTGGCACTAGAAGCAGGCTTGCAGTGTGTGTGGCCGATCCATCCCCATTTCTATTTCTTGATGTCAGTCTCGATTGTGGCTTGTCTGGTCCTGTTCCACAATTGGTCGTTGAAGACGACTTCCGGCCATTTGATATTGAGGATGTTCCTGAGACATCGGTTGGTAAATCTCTTAAGTTTGTGGATGTTGGTCTTGGTTCAGGATTGCTTAATCAATAGTAATATATGAAAAAAAAAATCCTATAACTGATACCAGACAACTTACTCATCTGATTTGATAGTGAAGCCTAACCACACTTTTTCCATAGAACTGAATACAGGGAACTGGGGCACATAGTGTGCCATAAAGGCCTCAAACAGTTCTCAGGAGTTGTCCTTTTCCTGATTTGGTTGCCAGTCAGGGCGAAAGAGCTTGGGCGGCTCTGCTGTTTAGCCCATAGATAGGGGAACTAATGTTATAAGTAAATATTATTTCATCTAGTTTGACACAAGAATATCAACCATAATTTCTTGTGAAATGAGCTCAGTAACTGCTACAATCTAATTATGAAAAGTAAAGTATTATATAAAAATTAGTGTTTATTTTAAAAAAAATTTTTAAATTGAATAATTAAAATATACTAATTTCATTCCGGTGAAGTAATGGATAGTGACTTGGATTGAGGAATTGGAGAGCTGACTTCGAATTCCAATCAAAGCCATTACATTCACTTCGTGCTAATAACCTTGGGAAAGGTATGAATCCTCTTCTTTTCCCCCCCCCAGCTATGGGTAAATAGCAGGACAGACCGGGTTCTCTAACTTTGGATGGCAACTGGTCTACCGCAGAAAGAAATGGCAACCTAATACAGGAAAAAGGAGTAATGGATAGCAGCTTGGATTGAGGAATCGGAGAGCCGAGTTCGAATTCCAATCAAATCCATTACATTCACTTCATGCTAATAACCTTGGGAAAGATATGAATCCTCTTCTTCCCCCAGCTATGGGTAAATAGCAGGACAGACCGGGTTCTCTAGCTTTGGATGGCAACTGGTCTACCGCAGAAGGAAATGGCAACCTACTGCAGGAAAAAAATTTGCCTCATCAGTCATGTATCAAAAGATACATGATCACCTAAGCGTGTATCACGCATGGCACATAACTGACTTTCATTTCATATGTTATATTGACCTGCTTTGGATACCATTGATCAGTCTTCAACATAAATTTCCTTCTGTTTTTTGTTTTTTTTATCATTTCACTTCAAGCAATGCAACAGAACCACTGGGACAATCATGAGTTGAAACTTGGAGCCTTAAACCTAACCTGCCTACTTCTGCTTGACTGCACTCATTGAGGCTTCTCTTTTCACTGCTACTGCTGAGCTTTGTTGTCCTTTCTCTCTCTATTAACATAATTCACAAATGTAAACAATGATAACTCCTCATCCAGAAATCTATAAAGTTATGTTATAAGAGATTTAATAAATATGTACTGCTTGGCATTTGTTCTAGAAGCTCCAATATGAACATTTCAGAGTATTTGGGTGTCACTCTGAGGACAGTGCAGTTGATTCAGAAAGAGTTGGATGAGTCTAATGGTGATTACAAAGGTGTTTGGAGCAATCACTAGTGCCTCCATTAATCTTTTCTCAGGGCTTCAAACTCAACATGGAGGCCTACATTAAGTGCCTTGAGGAGGAAGTTCTGCCCTGGGTCAAGAGAATGGCTGCTGGAAGACCCAATGTCTGGCAACAGGATTTTGCACCATGCCACACAAGCAAGAGAACCCAGTCATGGCTGCCAGACAATGTCTGTGACCACATCACTCCTTACATCTGGCCACCTAACTACTCAGATTGCAATCCCCATGATTATTATGAGTGGGGTGCAGTTAAGCAAGAGACCAACAAAACTCTTTGTAACATCAAAGATGAACTGAAGGCAAGGATTATGGCAGCATTCATCAACTTAAACAAGGAGACCATCCATAATAGTTACAGGAGATTACAAAACCATCTGGAGGCCGTGGTTGAAGGCAATGGCGATATTATTGAATAAATTTACTCTAGCATTTCAAGATATTTTTGTGTCATTTTGGTAAATATATCTGTTAAAATGAGATGTCAGTGTTATTTTCATTTTTGCATAATTTAGACAACAATTTATCCATCACACCCTGTATAAGAAAAGGATGAACATTAAGGCATGAGAATGATAAAAGAACAAAATTTAAGAGGCCGGAAGATAATGATTGACATTGCATTTAAATTTTTGAAAAGTTGACTGGAAAGCATTGAGCTGGAAATGAGTTCCACAAGTAAGTGGTGCAAGAAAAGAAACTGTTAGCATAGAACTTATGCTTACATCTAGCCATCATTTCAACTGTAAAATGATGAGACCAAGCTGCCGATCTTGTATTGTGCTTAAATTTGTGAAGTTGAGGTATAAATAAAAAAAATCTCATCAGAACAATTACCATCAAAGTATTTATAGAAAAAGCACAGTGAAACTATGCTATAGCAGTGGGGAAGTGGCTGAAGCTGAGATGCCAGATCAGGATCAATAACATTGCAATTTCTTTGCATTTTATCAAGGATCTTCAAATATCAGAAACACCAGAGCAGATGTGGCAGCAATATTCAATGCAAGGATGAATATTAAACTTATAAATATGCTAGAGAGATTCTGTTGAGAAAAATTGCATAATTTGATAAAATACATTTTATTTCATATTAGACAGGAAATAAAATCTGCTGAATATTTATTTTTAAAGCAATTGTAATTTTTCAGAGTGATTTTGGTGTTCATCATTTTACTGATCATAACAAGAGATTTTTTTTTTTTAAATTAAATAAAACCATTTTTGAGGAATCTAAAAATCTAAATTTTAATGTCAATTTTGAATATGAACATTTTTTAAAGGATTGTAAATGGTGGAGATTCATCGAGTCTAGGTACCATGGGGAGAGTTCATCAGATCATTTACCTTGAAAATATTTATAAAAAAGGCATAGGGAAGCTATATTATGTCAGTGGGAAAGTGACTGAAGTTGGGATGTCAGGTCATGGCCAATAACATTGCAGATTCTTCTTAGGGTTTTATCAGGGGATCTCTAGATATAGCAGGAACACCAGACAAGATGTGGCAGAAATATTCAAAGCATGGATGAATGGTCGACTGGTTTGTAGATATGTAAGGTAGATTCTGGTGAGAAAAATTGTCTAGCATGACACAGTGAAACAATCTTCCAAGAAGCAGGCCTAGCAATCGATTCAATATAATCTTTCCACTTCATGTCAGTGGAAAAAGTTAGCCTGAGAAGGCACAATGAGTCACTTTCTTGGAGGCTAGCACCAGTCTTGCTGACGGCAAGCAGAAGAGGTTCTCTAATGATTAATAGAGAGCAATTTTGTTTTAGAAGTATTAAAATTAACAAGCCATTCCTTGCTCCAATTAACAACAATCTAAGTCACTTTTGAGATCAGCTGCCAATTTGATTTTATCAAACTGCTCAGACTTACTAATAAGACAGGAATAGATGGTTGTGTCATCAGCATAGACATCAAGTTGAGAACTGATGCTATCACAACGGTCATTGATGAAAATTAGAAACAATGTAGGTGCAAGAATAGAACCCTGGGGAATACCTGCTATAATGAAAAAAAGATCTAGAACAGTGGATGTTCAAGGCAGTTTTCATTTCACAATTCAATGAGAAAGATTGAATCAGTTTAAACATTTGTCTAGAAATACCATCAACCTTCAGCTTGTGAAGAAAATCAATATACCAAACACTGTTAAATGCTTTAGAGATATCCAAAACAACAGTCTGAGCTCCACCATTGTTATCTAAAGCTTGATAGACTCTCCCAGCAATAATCATTAATACATCAGCATTTGGCCTAGAGAAGAATGGTCTAGACTTCTATTCTGTTTTTTTTTGTTTTTTTGTTTTTGTGGAGGGGTGTATTGAATTCATATTTGTCACTGGAAATTACCCAAAAGGAAGTATCTTCTTTTTCTTCTATTTGCTGTGTCCCGTCAGGATGTGGATGAAACAGTAGTAAGCTTGATATATTTGGTAAGGCTATTAGAATAATCCAGAACCTATACTGGAAGCAAACCACCTGCATATAGATAGAAAATAAATTCAGTAAATATACAAAAATAGATAGGAGTGTAAGACAAAGATGTGCCTTCTTACCAGACTTGTTCAAGCTTTACAGTAAGGATGTAACATTGTAACATGATTATAGAGATTTCTCTGAGGGTAGCAATAGCCAATTTCCATGTGTGATTAGAAACATCATGATTAAATTAACTGGTTTCAGTTCCCAATAACTGAACAATATCTAGACTTTTGCTTGTATTCAATATCAAAGATAAGGAATTAAATCAACCTGAATCCTTTTTTTTTTATCATTTCACTCCAAGCAAGGTAGGGATGCCGCTAGAATGCAGGTGGTTACAGGGAGTGAAAGAGAATGCGAAGATTTTAATGGGGAGGATTGAGGGAAGGACAATAAAGGAACAGGGTTCAAGTAGACAGAAGGTGGTGATTGACGTTGCATTTAAATTGTTGAAGATTGTGGTTATCAGGGAAGCAAGAAATCAGAAGGAATTTCCACATGTGGGAAGTGCGAGAAAAGAAACTGTTAGAGTAGAAGTGGCAGTTGCATCTAGCTAGTTCAACAGCAAAATGGTGAGACCTAATTGACAATCTAGTAACTTGTTTAAATTCATGTAGTCAGGATACCAGGGTAAAAAAGCTCATCAGAGCAATTGGCATGAAAATATTTGTAGAAAAGACAAAGGGAAGCTGTGTCACATCAGTGAGAACGTGACTGAAGTGGAGATGCCTGATCAGGATCGATTATATTACAGGCCTTTCTTTGGATTTTGTCAAGTATCACAAGCTGTACAGCAGGAGCACTGGATCAGATATGTCAACATTATTCAATGCACAGTAAATTCCCTCCCTCTATCCATCTTTCTTTGGACTAATGCCTGTTGATGTCAAAAACACACTGGACAATTCAATCTCCAGTGGAATTGTCCATGGCTTTTGAAATATATCGTGTTTTACAAAAATAGTATCTGCATCCCATGTCTAACAAACTTCATACATCTTTAGGTTGTCATTCTCCTATACTAGTTGCCAATCTGCCCTGTTATTTAACCCATAAATTCCAGCTGATTAAAAAAATATCAAAAACACTAATTTTATGTTGGGTCATAAGTCTCCTGATAAGATTCGACAATCTTATTTGGGGAGATAATGAGAGAAAGTGGAAAAACTTGTTCAGACAATGTATTTCGCCTCTTTATGGAAGTTGTCCACCAGTTGGAATGAGATACTCACCCTTGTATGTAAGGAAAGTGCATTAGAATTTTTGTGAAAAGGATAATAACCTTACCAGATGCTATGGCCAGGAAATGTTTTTTTTTTATTGAAGCTGTTAACTTCTGTTGGATTTGAAATTAGCCAATTCTGAGTAGAATTTTTGTTTCTTTTCTGCCATAAGGAGGGAAAATGCCAAGATTTGCTATTTTGTCATATCTCTACTTTTGTTCAGATACTATTCTACTTGCTACTAACACCAATTTTATTTGGTTAAAATTTAGAAAAAACATTTGTCAAAGGATAGCCTTCAAAACGAGAAAAGATATGGGGATGATTAACCATATAAACGGCGGGATTTCTCCCTGAATGATGTTCCATGGTCAGATTAGTTGAGGTTCATAAATATCAAATTTAAACGTGGACAATAAACATTATATGATATCATGGCTGGTGGTGTGGTGGTGGTGGTGAGAAAAAGTCAATATACTCACAATATATGTTGAAAATTCTTTGTTACAGCATGCTTATATTAGTCACTTTGATGTGTAGCTTCCACATATCAAAAATTCTAAAAACAAAAATCCTTCTTGACTATATTTCCATGTTTGATTTGCTACTTAAATGTAATGAAAATGTTCTGCTTTTGAAACAAATTATGTCAGACAGCAACATAAAATGCGAGAGATTGTAGAGCAAGAGAAATGAACCACAACCCAATGTGTTTTTATCCAAAGGAAGGAATGGCTGGCTTTGGAGGCATTTCTTTACCTTGACCTTCTTAAGGATAACCAAATGTTTGACCTGAGGAAATCCTGTTGCCAGTTAGACTAATTAATTCAATAAATCTCACCATTCCTATTTTTAGGTAGGTGTGCATTAATATGATATAGGTAGAAACCTATAATTAATACTGAATTTCAGGCTGTGTATTAATTAAAAGCAACTGTTGAAGAATGAGCAAAAACAAAGGTGGCTTATAGACATATTGTGTTGAAACACTGGTTTCCTTATGATCACTGAAGGTAAGCAACATTGAGCCTGGTCAGTACTTAGATGGGTAACCGCTTGGGAATACCAGGTGCTGTAAGCTTGAATGTGTGGGTAGTGTAATGGATAATGGCTTGGAATTCTTAATTGGAGAGCCAAGTTCCAATTCCTGTTGGGTTTGTTATATTCACTTAAGCTAAAATACCATTGGGAAAGGTATAAATCCACCTTTTCTCCCCCCCCCATATATGGGTTAATTAATAGGACTTGTATCACTAAACCATTATTATCTAAAAAAAGCAAACAATTCTTAAAATCTAAAAATATTTTATGGCTTTAAATAACCTGCAAAGGGTTGATAATCTGTAGATAAAAAAATCAGTAAACAGTAATAAAAGGAAAGGCTATAACATTCTATAAGAATAATGCTTAACTGTGTGTTTCTCTGGCTATAAGGTAAATCATTGTTCCAGATTTTCTGTAAAATTTTGATTTAGCTGCCATATTCACTAGAGAAATTGCATCTTTTAGATTACCATTTATTCTAGTTTTACGGAATTCTCTTAATGAAAACAATTTCAATAAAAACAAAAACAAGTTGTATGTAGAAAACTGCAAAAGACACTGAGTGCAGTTCTTTGCTGAGAAAGTTAAAATGTTCTACAAGGAGAGAATTATGAAACTTAGCAGAACAAAATCTTGAGTATGTTGTTCAGTAAAGTTAACATCCGGAAAAAGAAAAGAAAATTTGTCTTTTATTTTTGACTTAATTAGCTAAAACTTTCTCAGTCACCCATTATTATAATGTTAACTTAAGCTCTTGATAATTATTTTAATTCTATTTGAAGAATTTTGTAGTAAATCTAATAAAATCTCTTAGTCTTTCTTGCTTGCATTCTGCTTTGTGTGATATTGCAGGTTACGTAAAGTATTAAGTAAATCTCACTATGTCGGACCTGCTGAACAGTGTTAGTTAGTGTTAGTGTTAATGGTTAGTGTTTAAGCAAAGCCAAAAGTCAGAATCTAAAATGATTTTCAAGGCATTTTCTCTCCACTTGGTGGCTTGATGTAATACAATATTTCTTAAACCCATTTTCCTCTTTTTGGATTTGTGTTGTATTAAACTTAGTCATTTTTTTTTATATTCTTGTTCCGCCATTCAGTGTAGAAGGTTACTGAATTGAGGTGCATATTATGGGGATATGTAGGGTAGATAATGGTTGATCCTAGGCTTTGAAGAGGTTAAGATCATAGTAGTTGGGGAAGCATCCTCTTGGGAGTTTTTTTTCCACAGAGTTCTGGGGAAGAAGCTGTCTGAGTGGAACTTCCTCCTTACCAATGGAATACAAAGGGAATGTGGATGAATGAAGCCTGTATACATGGCATGGCGAGTCTTAGTTGTGAATGTCTGAACTAGGTGAACTAAGGAATGTAAGGGTTATTGTAGATTTAAAGGAAATCTGTGATTGATTCTCACTGATAGATTAAGTTAATCGATTAAAGCACCATCAGTTTCAAGATTTATTCAGGATGTTGGTAATCATGGCTCTTCACAATTTCCTGTCATTTGTAGCTATTAATAACTTGTCTTTGCCATATCTCCCAAACCCTACTCTGCTATCCATTCACTCAAACTCGCCAGGTAAGTTGTTTGATGCTTTCCTATTGCCCCCTTATCTTCAATCTGTCCTGTGAGTATCAAATTTTCCAAGCCCTCTTTCCTCATTATGTTTCTTAGAAAATTTAACTATCTCTTCCTGATTTTAAGTGTGTCTTTTTGTTGACATTGTCTCTAGAACTTTATCATTGCTCACATGTTTGATCCATGGTATTCTCAGCATCCTTCCACATTTCTGTTGCTTCAAGTCTCTTCTTCATCTTTAAGATTCTCCAGCAATCACTTTCATAGAGGAGAACTGATAATACATAACAGTTCAGTACACTTTTCTTTGTAATGATATTTTTCTGTTTTTTAATACTTTGCTTAGCTTTTGGAAGGCATCTTTCACTATCCCAACGCACCTTCAGATTTTTGTATTGCACTTTCTGTTCTCTGTTAATACAATTTCAAGGTATGTTTGATTTTGTTATCTCCATTCTGTAGTTTTCATGTTGGGCTGTCCCTTTTGCTAACAACCATGCATTCTGTCTTCGTGCAATTGATGTTTCGTTCTTTCTTCTCACTCACATTGGGAATTACTCCACCTTCCTCCCAAAAAAGATAATTCCAATTCAAAAAATCTGAATTGCTAAAGAAAGTGCATGTATTTTCTGTTAATTCTTTCCAACATTTGAAAATGTGTTTTATTATTTTTTTTCCAGCCATTGATGTTGAAATGGAGAGTGTTCACATTCGCCAAAGAGGGGCCTATGATTTTGAGTCTCACTATGACAGTGTTTGTGCCCTTCATGACTGCTGTCCACTGCCTGCTGTCAAAGCTCATCTCTCTCAAGGAATCCTTGATTTGAATGGAGACAAAATCAGGTGGGAATTATTTCAAATGCTCCTCAAAAACATGTGGCAATGGGAAATGGTTTTGAGATATCTTATCTCAAAACCATTTCAATTTCTTTTCTGTTTATGGAACTGTTTAATGGGATTTCCTATATTTTCATTCAAATTCCTTCCATTCATATTGGTACACAGTCTCAGACTTACACTTATGCTATTTATGATTGTCAATTTGAAATATATTCTTTTTATTAAAGTTAGTTTTCTTCAGTAACAGTGAAAAAATCCTGAAAGTGTCATTAAATTCAATTTATTATTAAAATTTTAACAGACTTTAAAAATGGGTGGGCGTATGTTTTGGTACTGAACCTTTTTTGCCTGTGTTCTTTGTTTTTACATAAATCTAAAAATAAATTTCAAACAAAAAGAATTCTTGTTTCTATATAATGGATCGAAAACAATTCTCTGAAGTTTTTCTGTAATTATTCTTTTTAATGATATAAATTTCATTCTTTAAATAGTAGATCATTTTTTGTGTGTCCATTTAAAAAAAAAATACTTCAAAGTATCTGTTGTGTGTCTCATCTGAGAATTTTGTTTATGCCATTATGTGAACAGTAATTAACAAATTTTGTTTAATTACATACATCAAATAATATTTTTCTTCTAATTAATTAAACAGTTGCAGTAATTCACTGTTTATTTTAACTTAATTTTATTAATGAAAAATAAAAAGATTATAATCAAAATCCAGAGGATATTTCTAACCATAAAAGTTTAGAAGATAAAATACTTCAAGATGATAAAATTAATAATAATAATCAAACAAACAAGTCCAAGTCAGAACAATTACTTGGTAAAAAAAGATAAAAACTAAACTGTGTCTAGAGATTATATGCAAGTTATGAATTGGTATAAAGAGTTGTGTCTTTAATGTTAAAAGTCCTATTATGATGTTGTTTAGATTCTACTCAATATTATTAACTTAGATATATAGTGATAGAGAAAACTATTGTTTTTGGTTGGAAAAAATTTTACTAAGTTAACAAAACAGACTAATTTGACTGTCAGTAGTTTATTTGCAACTATTTATTTTGATACTTGTACATTATTATATCTTGTAAAACTAATTTTAAAAAATAACATAAAAAGATTTTAGAACAAATTTGTCAATTTCTTAAAGGAAAAACATAAAAAAAACATTTTATTTTAAAAATAAAAGATATATTAACAAAAAATAATAAGAACCTCCTAAAATTTATTGCACAAATGCTCCTTTCTTTTCAATAACTCTTAGCAGCCTATTGTCAACATCTGATATTAGATTTGCAATTTTAGTGGCTGTTAAGTTGTTTGCAGCAACTTTAACTGCCTCCCAGAGGTCACACTTGCTGTTGAATTGCCTTCCATTAGAATAAATATATCTCTTAGAGGATGCTCCACAGGTTCTCAATGGGATTCAAGTCAGAGCTATTTGAAGGCCAGTTCATAAGAGAATCTTCAACAAATCCCTTTTCTTTCAACTCGGATTTAGTAAACTTTGATGCATGACTTGGTGCGTTGTCTTGCATAAAGATCGTAGATCTACGCTTGGCTAAAGACTGGTTATCAAGCCATTCAAAGAAATATTGCTCTAGAAAATCACAGTAACTTTTGGAATTCATTTTAACCCCGTCTTTCAGTTTAAATGGACCCACGAGCTCATTACCAATAATCCCAGCCCATATCATGATCCCACCGCCGCCTTGTTGGCGTTTAAAACATTTTCTTGAGTCATGTTGCTTGCAAACCCATCCTCGAGCCCATCGAGGGTGATCCTTGATTCGTCTGTAAAAAGCACTTTACTGAAATCAGTTTTCATGTATTTTTTTGCCCACTGCAATCTTCTTTCCTTATGTTTTTTTGTTAAAATGGGTTTCTTTATTTGATTTTTTACATCAGCAACCTTCCTTAATGCTTTACACCTTGTTTCCCTTGACACCATAGAAGCTCCAGCGGCCTCAAATATGAACGCACTTGACGCATTTGGGTTTCTTATTAATTCTCTTCAGATATGTGATAGATCCCGCTTTGTTAAATTACTGAATTCAGCCTGAGACTTTTTTTTCCTTGGTTGAATTCCCATTTGACATATTTTCTTGATTGTTCGATGATCCCTTTTCAAATCCTTAGAAATTTGAAGCAAAGACTTTCCTTTGCTACTTTCTTTGATTATATAGTTCTTTACATTCATTGTTAGTTCTTTTTTACGAGCCATAATACTAAATTCTAGTTCTTGCAAATAATCTCTTGACACTGCAAATTGCTATAATTACTGAAAAAATACTAAATATCAATCTGAAATTGAAAATTGGGACTTAATTGCTTTCATGCTTACTTGCTATACATAATAGTAGAAATTATTTCATTGGATAACACATATCTATGAATTTTACATAAAATATTTGACAATACCTCTTTTGCATATAATCTCTAGATGCAGTTTACTTCTATTTCTAAATATATCTTTTTTCCTCACTCACACTGTTTTGGGCAAGGACTAGTAGTAGGTTAAGTTTAATAAATAAAATAAAAATATTTCTGAAATTCCCTGAAAAGAATCATCTATTTATCATCTCCTTAGCACTTCAAAATTAACACCTGATACATTTAAGGACAAGTCAATTAGCTAGTCATTTCTGAAAGCAGATACTTGGATAACTAAAACAAAAGATCAAATACCCTGCACCAAAGCAAAGGACAATCCTACTTTCAGTCCCTATACTCCATGTCCACTTACCACCTACAATATTGTAGTGAACAGTCCTGTAGAAGCAAGCGAGCCAGAGTGGCTTACATCTGATGCATAGGAAAATAAGGGTCTTACCTCAATGTGTGCTACGTGGCATCGGCAAGTTTGCTCCTTGGAAATGGCATTAATCTCCCGTCTAGCAATTCCAGCAGTATGTGTGGTAACAAGGGTTTCTGTACAGTTTGGCATACTTCAACCAATAGCAAGTCGTGCTGATTGGCTGAACTGGAGGAGGCTATTTACCTGGGTAACTGAGAATAAAACGAAGAACGCTGATTGGTTGGTCAACCGCGGTGTTGGCCTGATAAAAGAGCACTGAAGCAGTGATAAGGAGAGACTGATTTTACATTTGGAAGTGTTCGGAAAGCAAGAACGGCAAATTGAACCAGCGGTATCTTGAATTGTACGAGCGATGTCTTAGTAATAGAGATTCATTTAAGCTAAACCCAAGAAAAGAGGGTTTCAAGGTTAGTTCTCTCTCCCATTTTACCAGAAAGTGGGATAGGCTGATCCACTTCTATAACTACCAAAGAACTAATCAGGATGACTACCTATTAAAAAAAAATGGAGAAATCTTGCTCTATTTCAATGTACTGTGAGTTACTGACTCTGTCACACAAGAAGGATACAAGTTTGTATGCAAAAGAATATAAACCTTCCAAAACAATGTTTGCTCAGCGTTCATTCATTTTGAATGTTAAAAATTCTGCACCAACCTCCAGAATTGCATTCTCTGTTTCTATTCCCTTTGAAAGTCATGTGTATTTACTCACTTTCTGAGGCAATCTGTGTCAATAGATTCATCGCCAGATGCCATATTTCCATTCAAAGGATCCTTCACTTGTGATTGTTTCAGTCTCTCTCAACAATGTGTGTGTTTTTAATCATTCCACCTGAAGCAAGGTAATAAAACCACTTGGATGCAAAGGGTTACTGAGAGTGAATGAAACTGAGAGGACAATAAAAGAACAGGATTCAAGCAAACATAAAATAATGATTGATAAGAATAGAACTTATGGGTGCATCAAGCAATTTCAACAGTGAAATTATGAGACCTAACTGCCAATCTAGTACTGTGTTTAAATTCATGAAGTCGAGGTGCCAACAGGGAAAGCTCATCAGAACAACTGTTGTGGGGAAAACAGATTTGTATCAATACAAAAGCATCCAGTAAGTTAACTCCTGTTGATTTTTAAAAGAACAGCAAAATATTTTGCCAAGACCTTCTGTCTCATCGATCCTGATTAGGAATTTTATTTTGCATTCTGGTGGCCCACATCATGTTTTATTTGTTACTTGTTGAAATGAAGATGTGTAATTTTGTTTTGTTTATGCACCTTAACAATTTTACTAGCCTAATGGTAATGTATTATTTTTTTAAGGACAATGGGTGTGAGTTCAACTCACATCTTAATTAGCGACTTCTTTGTCTTGAACCACTGTAATTTAACAACTGAAGAGGAATAGATTGGCTAAAAATGTCATAAAAAATAACACTAAATAAAGAACTAATAATTTATTTTAGACTCTTAAAACTAATATTACACCTGGCATTTTCACCTGTGTTGCAGGCATTGCTATCCTTTCTTATTAATAGAAACATTATTTTTAGTGGGTGTACATGTTTGTGTACATATCCTATTTTTGTTTTTTCAAACAGTGCAATTAATATCTATCAGCAAAGACCTTGAAATTCTTATCAAAAATCAAGTGACACATTTTCTTTAATAAGATTTTTGATCTTTAGATCAGTAAATATTAATTTTGCTATCTAAGAAAAAGAAAAGTCTAATCATATGCATGTCCTCACCAAATATAAGACTTGTAGTAATGAGAAATAATACTGGATTAAAAATTTCATTAATTGGTTTGAAGTTAACCTATTTTTGCACCCAAAATTTAAGCAAAGCAGGTGTTGAATTTGAAAGGTCCCAATGAGATATTTGCATTTCTTGAATAGGATAATTGAACTTTCCATTGTTTGGAATGGCTTCCTGTAGCTTAATGGTAAAGCACACATGTTTTGAGGATGATTACTGTTGGTTACAATCACTATGGGGATGACTGCAAGAACAGATGCATGCTGGGATTTCTTCCTAGCCAATAAGATAGTCCACTTATTGGTCTCATCTGCCATATTTCTGTCCTTTCTTGTTTTGAAGTCAGGACACTGTGATCGCGTGTCTATATCCCTTTTGTGTGTTAAAACCATTCTTACTTTATGGAATTTTTGCCTTATTTCTGTTGCTTTGCCTTGCATATATTGTTTACTTGCTCAATATCATTTTTGCCTTCTCTTCTTTTCTCTCTTCTTTTCTCTTTATTCTTTATTGCAAACTTTGTTTTGGACATTTCTGCAAATTACATTTAACTATGGCCAATTACTCAGATTAAAAAGGGAATACAACTTTGTTTCCCATTGAAAGGCAAATTTTCTTTAATAAGACTTTCAATTTCTAGGCAGATAGATATTAATTTCACTGTCTCAGGAAACAGATGTCTACTCCAACATGTTTACCCACTAAACATAATGTTTATATTAAGAAATATTGTTGGCAAAAAAAATACATTATTTTCTTAAAAGTTTCTTTGTTTAGGTTTTGTGTATAAAAGTAAACTTAGCTGATATAGACATTGAAAGGTCCCAATAAGTATAAAGTTGGATTAAAAAAATTGGTTAATTATTTGAAAATTACATTATCTTTCCAAAAAAATAAATTAGACTATTGCTATTGAGAGCTTCCAAAATTTGAAAGATTGTTTTGGCAAGAATTTCCCCCAGGAAATCTGAGGAACATTTTGTTCCATTGTGGGCAATGGATTTAGGATTGATAAATTGTTAGCTACCACTGCACTGATTGCAGTATTTATTTGAATATTGAAATAATTAAAGATTTCTCTCTCTCTTTTTGTAGCCTGCCTGATTGGAAACCATTATTGAGTTCATTGAGTATCAATAAAAGCCTGGAATATGTCGCTGTGACCAGTAACCACTTAATTACAGAAAAAGGTGAGAAAATGAGTGCAGTTGATTTTATTCAATTTGATTACTTCTTGAATTGATTCCTGTACAATCAGCAAAGTTAAGCAATGTTGAGTCTGGTCAGCATGTAGTTTGATGGTCGTTTGGGAATACCAGGCGCTTTAATCTTGCATGTGTGGGAAATGTAATGGATTGTTGTATAAGAGTAAGTGTCGTTGCCGACACTGTGGTTTGAAACTAGATCACCAGTGAGCAACATGGGTGATTCCATTAAGTAGATCATGTAATCATGAAGGAAGTGAATAAATAGGAAGTAGCGTGATGACTAACTTGTCTCTATTTCTCCTCTGTCACTATACAAATTACTGTTCACTCCTCTTGTCTATCCACTATTGCTATACGTTCACTCTCTCTACTCTACTACTATATGGATTACAATTCTCTTCTGATCATTATACTATTTGGTGATTACTACTTGAACAAGTATTACTAGTGCAGATATTACTGGAAGGTGTTACTACGAGTACCAGCGTCTATGAAGTCTCAAATATAACAAGCATTATTGGAAGTGATAACAAACTTTTGCTTGACATAGCAAAAGTGGCAAGTGAAGCTGTCCAACATCAAAAAGTGGATAATGGCTTGGAATTGTTCATTGGAGGTCCAATTCCAGTTGGTTTCATTATATTCACTTAAGGGCAAATCTTCTTTCCCAGTTATGGGTTAATTAGTAAGACTTGTATCACTAATCCATTCTTATCTCTAAAATTAAAATTAAAATTGTGTACAAAACTTTTAGATTTTGGCATTAAATAATCCATAGAGGTGTTGATATGCCACTAAATAAAACCAACCACCAACCAATTCTTCTTGAAGGACACATGCTATTTGCATGTAGAGTGTTCCAACGAACTACATTCCTTAGTTCCACCACTTCTGACTTTCATGGCTAAAACTGGCAATGCCACACACAATGTAGAAAAACCCTCTCATTCCTTTACTATTCTATTGGTGAGCAGTTAATTCTCACAAATGGTTGCTTTGAAGTTACTCCCAAGTGGATGTTTCCTCGATCCCTATAATCTTAACCTGTTATATCTATTGTCAGCTGTTATATTCACCACATACCCACAGAAACTACAACTCTTATTCTGTAACCTTCTACCTCAAGTGACTCTTCGGCCTTGGACAGGATGAACTTCATTGCCCCCCCCAAACTTCATTACTTAATTGCTTTATATTAAAACTAGAAAGGTTTCATATGAAGTATTGTTTTATTAAAAGGGATTGGTGAAGAAAGAAGAAAAAAACCCTTTTCTTTAGCCTCGCTGCTGGAAAGTGTTCAGAATGCTAGGAAATTTGTCCAGGCTTTCCCGCATCAAAGGGTTGAGGTTAAAAATAGGGCTGAAAATAATTGCGAATAAAAATGCGAGTAAAACGGCAAGATTAGAGCGGACAAACTCTCTCTTTTAGGCATGTCCGAATAAAGAAAAAAACTCCTGCTCGGTGAGTAACAACAAAAGAAGAAAGTGTTTATTTACAATATACACAAAAATGGGTAAAGGGGGAAAAAAAGATGATTAGGAGAGAAAGAAAGGGAAAAGAGAAAATGTTCTTGACTTAAAAAAGGCTTGCTCAAAATATTTCTTTGAGCGCCTAAAGAGTTCTTTAAGCGATTAGATATTATTGTTAAGGTTCAGATAGATACACTCACAGTTCTTGTAGAGTTGAAAACCCGTTCGCAGATAAAGGAATCCTGCAGTTGAGTGAGATGCTAGGTCGACAACAGAAGTCCAGTGGGCTCGTCAGAAGGAGTGGTGAAGGGATGCAGCCTTGGATTGGTCTTGAATAGTGGACCGACGTTCGTTTTTGACAGCCCTTTAGTAGTTCTTCTTTGGTGAAAGAGGCGCAGAAGCTCCCTAATGTCAACCTCACAGACGGTGGGCAGAATTCTCACTGGCAAAATAAGCAAGATTCTCCAAATTTATGGAGTTTTGGTAGGCTCCGATGGATCGAGGATTTTTCCCTCCAAAATTGTTGTACAATTTTCCTGGCCCCACTATTGGTCAGAAAACATTCTTATCTCCGATAAGAATCAGGGCCCTGGGAACCAGTTTTGAAGGTACTGAAAACAGGTTGGTGTGAAGAAGCTGTGAGGTTTCTTCCAGACTTTGTGGCACCATGGAAAGAATGATGGTGGTGGAATTCCTTTTTGTGTTTTCCAGCTTTCTCGTTAGCCAGAAAATATATTCTTATCTCTGATAAGAATTAGGCCTTGGGAGCCGGTTTTGAAATTAAAAAGAGGTTGGAGTGAGGATAGAAAAAATAGCGAGAATATGAACTTGTGAATTGTTGTTCTCAAATTAAATTCCAACAGTTCAGAAGAACTTCACTCCTTAGTTCCACCCCCATTCTAACCTTCTCAGTCATGCTATGCCCATTGTCATGAAACACCCACATTCCCTTCATATTTTATTGGGGAGATGGAAATTCCACTCAAGCAGCTTCTTCCCACAAACTGTTGCTTTTGGGGGACCAACTCCAAAGAGGATGCATCCCAGATTATTACAATCTTTATTGAACTCGTATGTTATTATTATTATATTATATTATTATCTGACACTCGATTCTACGTAATTTGGATGTGCTGGATATTAATTTTAACTTGGTTTGGTGCTATCAGGTCCTATTTAGCCCATCTGCCATTTTCCAGATTTTTCAAATTAGGACTAAAAAATTAAGTCACGTGTTAATAGTTTTGTTCAAGTTTCATGAATACAAGCAGGTGAAACTACAGCAAATTACATTATAATGATAGAAATGACTTAAAAAAAAACATGAATCTCACTGTGGCAAAAATTTTCTTTTAAAAGAGGATGCTTCCTGGATTATTACAATCGCAACATGATTAGATCTAGGCTTAACCATAAAAGAAAGAAGAAAACATCTTTTTCTTTAGTCAAAACAAAAAATATTTTTCCATATTAAGTTTTTTTTTAATGACATTTTTTATCTTACTCTTATGCAAAATAAGCCCAATAAACTTTGGTTGACCGAAGCCTTGTGAGTGAAATTGGGTAGATGGAACCATTTGGAAAAAGTCCATGGTTGTGCTACCACAAAGTCACAAGTCATCATGACCGAGAGTTTGAGCATACTGGCTTTGTTCAAAAATTAATCATGCCAGATTATGTGCTTTCTCCCAGAAATTGTAACTAAGGTCTGCTCAGTGTAGTTACAGTATAAACCACGAGTGGACTATGTGGGTAGAGCAGGCATCTGTAATAGGGTTTTACTAGCAGCCTTAGCAATAGGTGTTCTTGGAAACTAGTATTAGCCGACTACTATTTTTATTGTGCAAAATAAATTATTGCATAAACTATCTCTTATGTTGCTTTCAACTCCACTTGTTTGAGGCTAAGTTCTCCAGTTGAAGATTAGATGGTGCATTTGTAATGTCAATTGAAACATCTATACTTGCAAGCTTATCTTTAATTGTCCTTAGCCATGAGATTTCTGCATGACTCCTTTTCTTATTGCATGGTATTTATTAGACACATCCAAGGAAAGTGTAGTGAACTACTGCAGAGGGCAAAGAGGCCGAGGGTTGCATGCATTTTTTGCAACAGTTAATGTAACACTAGAGAAAATGGTTTACCTCCAGAATGAAAACAGATTCAGACGTGTCTTGCATGTAAACTATTCTAAAGTGGATTGATTGACTTAAGAAAATGCACTACTGGAACTGATTACAAGCCAGTGGAAACTGACTACAATTTTACAAACTTTATTTACAGGAAGTGAATATTTTTCTTTCTTTTGCCTCAATGTTCGCTTTTTGTCTTATAAAAAATGTTTTTGTTTGAGATCTTCCAAATCCAGTGTATACTGAGGGCAATTCTAAGTAATTTTCTCTGGAAAGCATCAATATTTTTTTCTCATCTGTACAACTGTACTTCACCCTATGTCATTAATTGGTTCAAGAGGTCATGACTTAGGTTGAAATAACTACACTATAAACTGCAAATAACCATCCCCATTGCCTAATACAGTAGTTACGATATGTACATACAGCATTCTGAATAAAATAATTAATTTTTACCTTATCTTCCATTGATATAGCTTTACGCTTAGCATTAGCACTGGGACTTTTCTTGGAAGCCATGGGCAAAAATGTATTCTAAATCACAATTGAAATGTAATTGAAAGAGCATCAATGGCAGAGTACAGATGTAAACAAGTATGAATTCAAAATCGTTGTTGGAGCGGAAAACAATGCATGAGTGCTGCCTGTTGGCAGGAATTTGAAATAAGAACATCTGCTGAACATAACTATCTGCTATTTTTTTGTTTTTGATGATTTTATGATATATATATTATTTTTAGATTTATTTAAATATGATTTTATATGTGTTTATTTTTATTTTATTGTTTTGACGTTTCTAATATTTTTAATGGCCGACTCTTGTAAAACGACCATAGGCGAGTTTTATTTTTTAATATAATATTTAAAAAAACGACGTATTTTCGAAAATGACTTGAAACTACTTAAGCCGAGATATCACTATATTTGTAAACTTTTCCACCCCCCCCCATATGCCTAAAGGGGAATAATTCTGTTATTATGAACCTGAGTTACTTCCCCTGGACTGATAATACCATTTTCTAAAAATTATTTCATGATGTTTTCTGTCACATAATAGTGGGGATATGCATCCTTTTGTCATTATGGGTAATATTAAATTTTGTTTATGTTTATTCATGCATCAGAGGTGCTGAAAAATTTAAGAAGGTTTTCATCAAAATGGTGATTTAAACGTGCCACGTCTCTTCAGAACGTAGGGAGATCACAGCTCTGAACAGCTTCCTTTTTGTTCATTATCTGTGAGATGCCATGCATTCTTGCAAAATTTGTAGTTTTCCATTACATTCTCCACGGTTTTAAATTCATGGTTTTCCTTCTCCTAGACTGGTTGCCTCACAAGGAATAGAATGCTCAGTCTACTTTTGTATTTAACTATTTTGTTTTATTATTTCACCCCAAGTAAGGGAATAAAGCCGCTAAAACCCAAAGGCTTAGTGAATGTTAAAGAAAAAGAAACAAATTATCAGAAAAAGAATTAAGAAGACAGAAGATAACGATTGACATGCATTTAAATTTTTGAAGATCAAAGTTGACTGAAAAGCAAGAAGCCAGAAGTGAGTTCCACTAATGAGAAGTACAAGTAAAGTGTTAGCATAAAACTTACATCTCGCCAATTCATCTATAAAATGATGAAACTTTGCTGGCAATATAGTAATGTGCTAAAATTCCTGAAGTTTGGATATCGAAAATGAAAACTGGATTGAAAACATCTGTAGCTGGGGATGAGTACAGAAGGATTCATATCTTTCTCAAGGATATTTCTGCAAAAGTGAATGCAATAGGTTAGTCTAGAATATTCAAACACTTATTTGATGCATGTTTCATTAAATAATATAGATAAGCTTTGTCTATTTTATGTAAATTCTTTTCATATCGTCTGATAAGCTTAGCAACATGATCGTTAAAAGAAGAAAGAAAATCAGACGATATGAAAAGAATTTACATAAAATAGACAAAACTTATCTATATTATTTAATGAAACATGCATCAATGAAAAAATGTTGCCTAAATACACACAATATCTATTTTCGGGATAACAGCTGCGACATTACTCTATTGAACAATTTCGTTCATGCCACATTGACTGAAAAAAAACTCCTACAACAAAAAAATTCTCAAATTAACATATTAGTAAAAAAATGCACTCTCTTAAATTTTCAAAATATTCAACCTTAGCATTGCAACTGCATGCTCCATAAGTTTTTATCTGTTAACAATAACACATTTCGATTTGCATTTAATTTTTCGTGTCTGATCTACTAAAAAAATAATTTCCATGCCTGAAGGTGGCTGAATGTACAGCCGAAATTACTAGCAGAATAATAAAAAAAGACCTTATACAACTTGAAGTTATTAAAAACAAGGATCATAACATTCATTGAGTGATTCGTAGGTTAATGCAACTTTAATAAATTTGTTTGCGAAGATGTTTTTCGCCATTTATATCATTAACTTTATTAATCTACGTTTTGTATGAATGATTCATGTAAAATATATTATATATGTATGTGTGTGTGTATATATATATAGGAAATGAATTAAAGCCTACAGGTTTTGAATTTATTTATTTAAACATTATTTTCTAAATGGATACTCATATTTGAGTATATTTATTTATTTACATATGTCGTCTTGAATATTTCAAGAAATCTTGTAAGAAAAATATGTGCTCACCAGCATATTTTTCTAACAAGATTTCTCAAATATTCAGGCCAGTGGATGTAAATAAATAAATATACTGTTTAATAAATAAATAAAAACAGAGTATCTACTCAAATATGAGTATCCATTTAAAAAATAACATTTAAATATATATATATATATATATATATATATATATATATATAAAAATGATATTATAAATATGTTATAAAATCACTACAAAAATAGCCATTTTGTTTCAACACCTCTGGTGTCTTATCATGTGATGATGTTGAATGTAGAATAAAGAGTTTTAAAAGGTTCAAATTAATTAACCACCTCTCGCAAGGGGAAACGCTGTTACATAAGCTGGAATGACCAATCAAAATACAAGTATATGAGAATTCAAAAAACTTGTGTGTGTATATATCTCAATATGTCTGGGTGCTTATGTATTATAATCTGAGTGTGTATGTATTGTCTTTCACAAGATGTCATCACTCCCATCCCTACACTTGGAATTCAAATGTATCCATGTTGTCATTAAGTTAAGAGCAGTCGATAAGAAATAGTTTGTTGCATGTATGTTTTATAAAATGTTTTCAGTTTTCAAAACATGGTCAAGATATTTATTTAACAGCTAAAATATTTAATCCTTGAAAATGGCTAAATGTATAGCCGAAAGTGCTTGGATAAAAAGAACATTCGGATAGTTTTTATATAATTTATCATCTGAAAAGAAAAAAATTATTAGATCGCATGAGAAATTGTATAAAAAACTAAATAAAAGCACCTTGTCTGTTGTATTCAGTGAAATGTGCATAAAAGGAGGATTGCTGCCTAAGTACACAAATATATATATATATATATATATATATATATATATATATACACACAGTGCTATTTGATTTTTTTTTACTTAAAAATTTTTTTGCCTATTGTTTTTGAGGTCAAACTAATTTTTAATCTTACTAATATAAAGACCCCTTCCCAACCACATAGTAAAAAAGTTTACTCACCCTAAGGTATTCTATTGATAATTATAATTTTGGATATAAATGAGATTTAGGGAAAAACAAAAAAAAAATAGAAACATAACCGAACAGCTTTAAATAAAGAATAATGGAGGTATAATTTATTTATAATAGGTAATATAGTTTGAAATATTTAATAATCTATGGGCCCTCCTTTATTTTGCATAATCTTTTCAACCCTTTTTGGCATTGACTTGATTAGGTTCTGGCAAATCTCATCTCCAAGCATTGAATCCCATTCGGATATGAAATTCACAATCAAATCCTCTTTGTTGCTCAACTGCTTTCTCGAGGCATATACTTTATAATGCTCCATAAGTTTTGTATGGGGTTGAGGTCAGGAGATTGAGGCGGTCATGTCATAACACTCACCTGCTTCTCATCAAAGTATTCCTTCATCAATTTTGATTTGTGACAGGGAGCATTATCCTGCATAAAAATGAGCTTGGTGGGGTCGATATACACCCTTTCAGCAGAAGGGAGCAGACAAGACTCTAAAATTCTCTTGTACTGCTCGCTCCTGAGGGTCTTTTCAATAGGTTTTAAGAAACCAGTTCCATGAAAAGAAAAGCATCCCCAAAACATTATACTGAACGGATGCTTGACAGTACTTACTGCTAAATTCAAAGAGCTTTCAAAGCTTCTTCTTCTTCGGATTTTAGATCGCTTATCCTTTGAATTTAGCTCAACTTTCGTTTCATCGGAGAAGAGAACATTTAGTAAAAAAATCAGGTGAGTCACTTTTATCGAACAGCACTATATATATTTATATATATATATATATATATATATATATATATATATATCAATCAATTTAAACATTATTTTTAGTCAATATATATAATTCAATCAATTTAAACATTATTTTTAGTCGATATATATATATATATATATATATATATATATATATATATATTGAGTACTGGGGAAATAAGACAAAATGGAAAAAGTTTGTAACACATTTCATCTGGATGAAATGCGTCGCAAGTAAACCTTTTCCATTTTGTCTTATAATTTCTCGTGTGTGTGTATATATGTATATATATATATATATATATATATATATATATACATACACACAAAAATGATAAATTTACTAATTTCAAAATATGATCCCATTGCTACACAGGAATTACCATGTTTCAAAAACATAAACTAAACCTTAAATTTAATTATAGAATTAATAATATTGATATTATTAGTTGTCAAGGTTATGGGGAAATTTAATCATTAATAAGGGGTGGTAGGGTATTTGTTTTCATATTTTTAAATTGGTAAATTGATAATGTTTAGGCTCTACTGAATTGTATTGAGCACTGTTTTAAAAAAAATAATTTACATCTTACTATTCTTTCTCATTATTTTAATATATATATATATATATATATATATATATATATATATATATATATATATATATATATATATATATATATATAATGTGTGTGTGCGTGCTTGAAAATGAATCAGAGATAAAAATTTTAAATTAAATTCTATAATTAAATTTAAGGTTTAGTTTCTATTTTTGAAACATGGTAATTCCTATGTAGTGATGGAACCATATTTTTAAATTAGTAAATTGGTAATGTTTAGGCTCTACTGAATTGTATTGAGGACTGTTTTTTTAAAAATAAAAATAATTAATAAGAACACCGGATTATAAATCTTACTGTTCTTTCTCATTATTTTAATATATATATATGTGTGTGTGGTTTTATCTGACTGTTACTTTTTATCACAACTTCCAAGATTGATTACCCTTTCATGTGAAATTCAAATAAAATACCAGCTTTTAACAAGACTTCAATTTTGATTGTCTATCTCTGGAGTTGATTTGAGTTAAACGATGATTAGTACTGGGTATGATGATAAACTACATCTGGTAGCAAGGCAAGGTTTTGAGGAGCATGAAACCATCTCTGGATTACTGTTGTTCCAAGGTACACCTTGACCCAAGGTGGTAGAAACTGTTAGCATAGCAGCTATGGGTAAATAGTGAACCCCCTCCCATACAAAAACAAAATACTATGAAAGTATAAAAATATATTTTTATAGTAAAATGACCAACAATACATTGAAGGCAGACAATTGCATTTAAAATCTATTTAGCTGAAGCCATAAAATTGTTAAAAATATTTAGATTTCAGCATTAAATAACCTTAAGTATGATATGACGCTAAACAAAATCAACCAACCAAACAACTACCATAAAAGAACTCTTTCATGACATTAATCCACATAATATCCTATAATTTCTGAAAGAAATAAACTGTATTCCAAAATATAACCTATAAAAGTTGATATGCCGCTAAACAAAATTAACCAACCACCATGAAAGAACTCTTTCATGACATTAATCCATATAATATCCTATAATTTCTCAAATCAAATTGCATTTCAAATTGTAACTTCAACAAAACTACAACATAAAACACACGTATCACTGCCTGTAGCAATTATGTCCACACAATCATGTATAGTGTGCGATGGATAAATTGTCGTCTAAATGACACAGAAATGAAAATAACACTTACATCTCATTTTAACAGATATATTTACCAAAATTACACAAAAACATCTTGAAATACTAAAGAGTAAATTTATTCAATAAAATTGCCATTGGCTTCAAACATGGTCTCCTTGTTTAAGTTGATAAATGCTGCCATAATCCTTGCCTTCAGTTCATCTTTGGTGTTACAATGAGTTTTGTTGGTCTCTTCCTCAACTGTGCCCCACACATAATAATCATGTGCGGTATGGTGCAGAGTTTTGTTGCCAGACATAGGGTCTTTCAGCAGCCATCCTCTTGATACAGAGCAGCACTACCTCCTCAAGGTATTTGATATAGGTCTCAATAATAATATCAGGTTTCTAAAATAAATCTGGTATTATAGTTTCCTAAATAAATTTAGTAGTAATTATAGGAGGCACAGTGTAGTAATGGATAGCGGCTCGGATTGAGGAATCGGAAAGCAGAGTTCAAATCTCAGTCAAATCCATTACATTCACTTACGTGCTAATACCCTTGGGAAAGGTATGAATCCTCTTCTTCTCCCCCCAGTTATGGGTAAATAGCAGGACAGACCGGGTTCTTTATCCTTTGATGGCAACTGGTCTACCACAGAAAGAAATGGCAACCTACTGCAGGAAAAAAATCTGCCTCATCAGTCATGTATTGAAAGATACAGGTCGTGTAAGCTTGTCTCACACATGGCACATAACTGAATAACTGAGTAATTATAGATTTCTAAAAAAAAATCTATTAATTTTTTGGGATTTAAAAAAAAATCTAATAATATATTCTAAAAAGAAAAAGTGGTATTTTTTTATTTAAAAAAAAAAAAAGAAGCTTTTTATATATTAGAGTTTTCTAAAAGAAAATAAATTAATTAAAAAATTGCTATTAGGTTTCTAAAAATTTATTGGTTCCTAAAAATTATTGGTTATGTCTAACCTAATAATCCCAATGTCTTTAAGATGGGAGAGTGAGCATTAATGGGATTAAACTTTGTGAATTAACTCTGAAGAAAATTGTATTTTATTATTACTTTTTCTTCCTTGGCCAAGTTGAAAAAAATAAAAATAACATCATCAGTTTACTTTTTGGTGTTTATGTAAATAGTGATTATGATTATTCTTTGTATACTGAATAAATTTGCTTCTTTCAGAAAAAAAATGTCTTTTCTTTTTTTATTTAAATTTTCTAAGCAATGATTTTGTGCTGTTTTCTAGGCAAAGAAAATAATGCCCCTAAATCGAAACGTAAACAGCCTGCAATCCGAGGAAAAGAAGTGAATCATGAGCTATGCAAAGCCATCAAAAAGTGCCTGTTGGTCACGCCGGCACTGGCTTGTTTGAAACTCCAAGGTCTTCCACTTCGGGACTCTGACATCCTTTATTTGGCAAAGGTTAGTTCCTGTCTTTTTTTTTTTTTTGAGCAGATTGCATTATTTTGTTTCATTTCCTCCGTCTGCAGTGATTGATTAGCTTTTAGAAGAGATCACAAGGAAAACTGCAATTAATTGAAACTAATAAAAGAGTTTAGCAGATTTAAAAAGGGATTTTATTTCAGGTCATTATTCAGGAATTTTTTTCATTTATTGTGGAAATACATTAAAAAAGACCAAATTACAAGAATTCAGAACAAAAACTTCCAATATGATTTGAACTCCTACTCTGTTTTTGTTGGTTTCAATCACTATAGGAATGACTGCAAAAACAACCCCCTCACTAAATTTCCTACCCAATAAGATTGGCTACTTCTCAATCATGTCTGACTTCGTTCTGTTCTTTAATGTCTTGAAGTCAGAACAATGTAATTGCTTGCTTGTATCCCTTTTTATGTGTTAACATCATTCTTAGTTTGTGAACTTTTTGCCTTATTACTGTTGCCTTGCCTTACATATATTGTTTGCTTGCTTTATATTATTTTTGCCTTATTACTGTTGCCTTGCCTTACATATATTGTTTGCTTGCTTTATATTATTTTTGCCTTATTACTGTTGCCTTGCCTTACATATATTGTTTGCTTGCTTTATATTATTTTTGCCTTATTACTGTTGCCTTGCCTTACATATATTGTTTGCTTGCTTTATATTATTTTTGCCTTATTACTGTTGCCTTGCCTTACATATATTGTTTGCTTGCTTTATATTATTTTTGCCTTATTACTGTTGCCTTGCCTTACATATATTGTTTGCTTGCTTTATATTATTTTTGCCTTATTACTGTTGCCTTGCCTTACATATATTGTTTGCTTGCTTTATATTATTTTTGCCTTATTACTGTTGCCTTGCCTTACATATATTGTTTGCTTGCTTTATATTATTTTTGCCTTATTACTGTTGCCTTGCCTTACATATATTGTTTGCTTGCTTTATATTATTTTTGCCTTATTACTGTTGCCTTGCCTTACATATATTGTTTGCTTGCTTTATATTATTTTTGCCTTATTACTGTTGCCTTGCATAAATTGTATGCTTGCTCAATATCATTTTTGCCCTTTTCTTTCTCTTTTTATTTTTTATGGCAAACTTTGACAATTTTGTTTGTTGGGCATTTCTGTGAATTTAACCATGGCTAATTACTCTACAGTTTTTCTGGGGGCTTTTAATTTCATATAAGAATATTAGCAAAGTCTAACTTATGTACCAGCAAAAAAGAAAAAAAAATATCTATGTCAAAAGGAGTGTTTGTTTTCTCTTGACACTGCAATTATTGTAGACTTCCTTCGCAATTTTTATTGTTTTAAAAAGCTATTTTTAGAATTTTAATAAAACTCAAACATGAAACCGGATTTATGCATTCTCTTTTTTTTTTTTTTTTTTTTTTTTTTTTTTTTTTTGAGAATTGACAACAAAAGAATTAATCACTATTTTTGTAAATAAATATTCTAATAAATAAATATTCTGTTTAACATTTTTGTTGTCAATTCTCAAGAAAAAAGAATAAATCCAGATGCTAACAACCTATTTCAGTGAATTGATGTGGCAAGATCAAATGAAAGTAATGCTCACTACATTCCTTTTTTCAAAATTTGTAATTACTCATTGTTAGGTGTTTACTTAATTTTTCTTGCTTAGATATTTTAATAAATTTATGAATAAAAACTTCATTTTCGGAGTGATTACTTTATCATATGATAAATAAATATTGTATTGTAGTTGTCCACATTTTTTATAAACTTGTA
Source organism: Acanthosepion esculentum (assembly GCA_964036315.1). Classification (NCBI taxonomy): domain Eukaryota; kingdom Metazoa; phylum Mollusca; class Cephalopoda; order Sepiida; family Sepiidae; genus Acanthosepion; species Acanthosepion esculentum. The sequence continues at coordinate 27,727,439 of OZ038509.1, forward strand.
AATATAAAATAGTATTTTATACTTTTGTTGTCAATTCTTGAGAAAATAAAGTATGCATAAATCTAGTTTCACATGTTTTGGTTTTATTAAACCTTTAGCACTTTCTAATATTTAATAGTATTACTTACCCTTGCAAGGCATCACTCACATTGATTTCAGTCAAGCTTTTTTTTGGTTGCCATAGTAGGGCATGAAATCACCACCACAAAATTTAAAAAATTCAGAAACCATGAATTAGTATCTGTCTATATTTCTGAAATGAGGTATTGTAACTATTTAAACTATTTACATTGTTTGGACTATTTATTTATTGTCATACTTATGATGTTTCGGCTGTTGTATGCTCCAGCCTTCTTCAGATGACATACGTTGGAATTTGGAATTGAACACTTTATTTCACTCCCAAGGACCTATGGTTTAATGGATAAAAGTGTTGGTTGAAGTAATCTAGTGACTTAACCCAAAGAATTGTGAGTTCTATACCTGGCCACAGCAGAGATGAACAAAAACTTGGAGGGTTGAGTTACTAAAGGGAAATAACTGAAACTGAGATATCCAGAAAAGGCATGGAATTAGGACAATCTATCCCAGTGGATAAAAGAGTTGGTTGAAGTAATCTAGTGACATGACCCAAAGAATTGTGAGTTCAATACCTGGCCACAGCAGAGGTGAACAAAAACTTGGAGGGTTGAGTTACTAAAGGGAAATAACTGAAACTGAGATATCCAGAAAAGGCATGGAATTAGGACAATCTATCCCAGTGGATAAAAGAGTTGGTTGAAGTAATCTAGTGACATGACCCAAAGAATTGTGAGTTCAATACCTGGCCACAGCAGAGGTGAACAAAAACTTGGAGGGTTGAGTTACTAAAGGGAAATAACTGAAACTGAGATATCCAGAAAAGGCATGGCATGTGAAACTAGAACAATCTACCCTAGTGGGCAAAATAAAAGGTTCTGTTCAAAATTAAAGTGTATATCACCTAAAGAAGGCTGGAGCATACAACTGCTGAAAAGGTGTGAATATTACAATAAAAATAAAGACAATAGTCCAAACAATGTAACTAGTGTAAATAGTCATGAATTAGTGTTACCTGCAATGGCAAAGCATAGCTTTGCTTAGCAAATAAAGTTGCCTACAGTGTGTTAAATGTTTAAAATTATAAAAATATCTTTTTAAAACCATAAAAATTACCAAGGGAGTATATATAACCCCTTTCTCCACTGCCTACACCCAGTGGTGTGACAATGTTTTAGTGGTCTGATCCTCAGTCTTAGAATAACATTTTAGCCACAGGGCTAACTCTATATTGGTCCAAGCTTGTTGTTAGTCGTAGGCAATTTCAATGCACACCAACTCTGCCCATACTGTGTTGTTGATCTCAGAGCAGTGGAAAATTGAAGGTCATAGTCTTGCAGTGCTGGTTCAAGCCATGGTGAGTGCTATATTAAGGAAAAAATAAAATGAGAGATTCGTGGGGTTAATCTTCAATTGATTTACAACAAAAATTAACCCTTCCTGCATCAATCTCTATAGTGACACTGGGCCTTGTCTAAACTTCTGGAGGAGATGTGTTCAAAGTCTTGGAATCAGGAAATCTGGTGGTGGCTGACATGGATTTCAGAGGCTCTTGATGCAGGTTCTCAGCCCAAGTCTCCAAACTCCCCCCCAAATCATCTGCTTATACGCACTTTGGCTCATTTTTTTTTTTTTTTGTTCCCTATTTCTGCTTTCTTAATCAACTTTCCAAATTTGGAGAATTATCCACTTTCATTGGGGGTAGTCACAAGGATTGCACCTCCCTTAACTCCAACCTGCCTCACTTCACATCTTGCACTTTTACTCCATGCAGGCAGGGCTAAATTCTGCCCCTTCCTTCTCGGTATTCTAACTCTGTCCACTTCACAAGGCTGGCATAACTGTCTTTGTGACAAATCTAATATTTAAAGTGTGTAGGAGAAAGGGCATGGTTTAGTCTCCTCATTAATTTCAATTCTCTGATTCCCTTTCCTAGACCCATCTGTCTAGTGAAAACATAAACCAGATCACCTTTTGAGTGATAGATAAAAATTATTTTCCAATTTGTCAAAGCCAATATATTTGTTTACCTAAATTCTCAACAAAGAGGCACGCTGTTTTCCATCTTTGGGCCAGTCGTCATCTTAGTGAAAGCATAAACCAGATCACCTGCCTGTTATGAAAGATCGATTTTCATAATCCTATCCATTGCAGTGGGTTCATTCTCTTTTTCCGTTTCGCAATTCGGCTAATGAAAATATAATTCCTGTTTGCTTCTCTTTTCACCAATGACATGTTTTTTTAATTTCCTAAGAAAAAGATAAAGCCATTTCTCAATTTTCTTTACTCATGTGCCAGATTTTTGATATATAAAAAAAAAAAGTAATCTTTCTGTGCATCGTTCCAAATTGTAGGGGTCAGGCAACCCAGATGGCTCTTTCTTCACTTTCACATTACCAGGGAAAATGTTTCATTCTCTCTTTCTATCTCTCTATCTTCCAGTTTATGTTTCATTTTGGGCTTAACCCTTTTTCTGCTGAGAATTAGAATTAATGTTTAACTATCTCCCAACCTCAGTGTCACAATACAGTAATAGTCAACACTCTTTTTGACATACTCTTTTTTTTTTTTTTTTTTTTTTTTTTTTTTTGGCAGAATGTCTATTATTTTTTTGCTACTGAAGCCATCATGTTTACAAAGAGTTCTTTTAATCTCTTGCATCTTCCACAACTATCTTTGTCCTTTTTTTTAACTGCATTTCACTTATTTTGTTTACTATGACTGCAGTAAAACTACTAACTGCACCTCACTATCCATCTATGTTGGACAAGAGAATCCACATTGTTGCATTTGTCACACTTCCTAGTGCATAGATATAATACTTTAGTGTGTTAGCTACTTCTATAATTAATGTGTAAGGTTTGTATGAGAATATTTTATATGAAATAATGGTGGTGAATAGGTCCATGCATAAAATAAGAGAGACCAATTTGTAATACATTTATTTAACAAAATTAAAAAAAGGAAAGTTCAAGAGTTTCTTTTCCTACAGATAAATTACATACACAACAAAAATTATTAATGAATGTATTTAAGTGTGACTTGCCTGTGTATGTTTGTGAAGTGTCCACAGCCCTTTTTGTTTCGGCGTGAAAAGTTGATGGCACACACTTTGAAAGGAGGAAAAACAGGAAGAGAGAGTTACATAAGGGTTTGCATGTTTTTGTACCCTCAGGTCTGCTGCTGATACTATGTTTATTATGACACTACTATCAGATCTTAAGCAGGCAGCCAGAGTGTGACATTTTGATCCTAGTCAATCTTTCAAAATACGCTGATCCAATTAAGAAGTGCCAATCCATGTATAAATAATACTGTCATTTTTTATGGGTACTATTTTAGTCTGTTATAACTGTCTATTGTTTCTGAATAATTTATTTGATCAATTCCTTTGAGAGGAACATTTATTCTCTATTCATATCACATTGCTAACTTTTATTGGATTAGCAAGAAGTTCGTGACAGAATCAAGAGAAAAATATAGAAAATCATTTATAGAGAGTAATTTTATTTTCTATTGGAAGTTAATAATTCTGAATAAGACACAGACAAGATGACAGCTGTCAAGCCAGTAAGTAAAAGACCTTGTACTGTGAGACATATTTACAAAGCTTAGTTATATTACTGTGAATCAATATAAAGACTTGTAACTTTCCAATTCTGTTATTAGTCACTCTCTTATTTGTCATTTAAAACATTGTTGGTTACTCTTTTATAAGTTACTAGAAAGACCTGTGAAAATTTCAGTTTTCCTATTTTAATTTTCTGGTGAATCTTAATTCTTCAGTTAATAATTAACTAAGCTCATGGTGAATTCTATGACAATAAAATATCTGGGGAAATTCCCCTATCACGTCGTTAAATATTTGAGCTTAACAACTTTAACAAAATATTGCAATAACATTTATAAATATGAACGCTGGTCGTTATTTTAAGAAGTGGGTACAAATGGAAAGATTTGAAATTGAAACTTTTTCGTTTCATTGAGGCAACTGTTAAACATTTCTATCTTGCCATCTTTCATTCATTCATTTTATCATTGAAACCAAGTAGTGTATATCTTTTGTTTTTGTTTTATTATGCAATCAAAACAGAATAGTCCATCATTTACGAGGTATTGGCAGGAGACGTTAAACACTTCTATCTTCCATTCATTCATTTTATCACTGAAACCAAGTAGTGTATGTCTTTTGCTTTGTTTTTTTCTATGCAATCAAAACAGAATAGTCCATCATTTACGAGGTATTGGCAGGAGACGTTAAACACTTCTATCTTCTTTTCTAGCCAAATCCTTACAAACATTTTTCTTAATAATTTAAAAATGATTCAGCAAACAATGTTATTTTATCTATGTTAACTAGATTTTTGGAAATGACCTTATTCAGTTTCTATTGTTTGATACTTTGCATCTGAAAAATGCGCTTTTATCTTGGTTGCCAGATCTACTTGGCTTTTCGCTTTTTGGCTGAGATCAAAGTGTAGTATCTGTTTTTAAACTGATTCTCTCTCTCTCTCCACTTCTATCTTCCTTTCTTTCATTCATTTTCTCACTGAAACCAAGTAGTGTCTTTTTTCTCCCTCTTTCCACACAGCCAAAGTGGAATAGTTCATTATGAGGTATTGGCAGGGCATAATGGTCATGTGATGTAACAAAGGGAGGGACAAGCACAATTATAATTGGAGAATATCTTTGAGTGAATAAAACAAATGGAAATCAGTAGGTGCTAAATCTGTTGAGTATGCAGGATGTGTAAGAGCCTTCCATCCTTAGGATCTTTATTTATTTTTCTTGAGTTTGGTTTGCAAAGTGTCACCTTGTATTGTCAGGCTGAAGAATAAGACCGTATTATTAATTTAGCTATATTACCACTGAAGCAGTATAAAAGCTTGTCAGTTTCCAGCTTCATTGGTGGTTCTTCTCTTATTAGTCATTTGGAGCATTGTTGCTTTCTCCTTTTCAAATATTGGTGGTCCCTCTCTCATTAGTAGCCTTACTGCTACATTATGTTGAAACATTGGTGATCACCTACGCAATGTTGAGCCTGGTCCGTACCTAGATGGTTAGCTATTTGGGAATACCGGGTGCTGTAAGCTTGGATGTGCAGGTGGTGTAATACATAATTTTTAATTGGAGAGCCATGTTCCAATTACCACTGGATTTGTTATATTCACTTACATGCAAATATCTTTGGGAAAGGTATGAATTCACCCCCCCCCATGCTATGGGTTAATTAGTAAGACTTGTATCACTAAAACTATTATCTCCCCCCATTCTTACAATCTAACAAAAAATATTTTCTGACTTTAAATAACCTTCAAAAGGTTAAGCAGTAGAAAACAATCAAATCAAAAATTAGTCTTTTGAAACAATGTTGATCCCTCTCTTATTAATCATTTAAATCATTGTTGTGTTTTCTTTCTTATTTGTCATCATTTTTTTTTACAATTATATTCACCCTGTACAAAGCCCAAGAGCCACTCAAGGCAGAAGATTACAGAGTAAGATGCATAGTTTATGGGGATATGAGGGAAAGATAATGGTTAAGCCTAGACTTGAAGAGATTAAGATAGAAGTGATCAGAGAAGGATCATCTTGGGAGTTGGTTCCACAAAGCAGCAGTTCGTGAGAAGCTGCTGTTTGAGTGGAACTTTGATCTCACCAATGGAATATAATGGATGGTTTGCTAGGTCTTAGCTATGAAGGTTAGAACTGATTGAACTAATGAATGTAGTTCATCTGAATATTTTCCATGGAAGTAGCGATGGAGAAATGTTTTGTCTATGAGAAAGGGTGTGTTTCCAGCATCTCTAGCAATGGATTGTACGTATGAGTTCAACTTGGAGTCAAGGCTGAGTTTAAGGTCCAATAGGAGCTCAAGGCCTGAGAGAACAACTGTTTATTGCAAGAGGTGAAAATTTAGGGTTTGCCCAGTGATGATAAGAATGCCACTAATTTGGTTTTCGAGGCATTGAATGTAACCAGTCAGTCCCAACCCCCCACACCAAGCTGTGCTAGGTCAGGGGAGAGATTAACTGTCAAGCTTTGGTTATCTAGAGTTTTGGAGGTGCACCCATATTCCATTTTAATTTAAACCATTATTGCTCTCAATCTGATAGGGAATGACTGCATAAACATCTCCCCTCCCCAAATTTATAGATAAATCATACAGATGCATGCTGGGATTTTTTACTAACCAATGAAATAGACCACTTCTTGGTGTCATTTGTCATATTTTTGTTCTTGTCTTGAAGAATGCTGTCTGTATTCCTTTTGTGTGTCAATATTATTCTCTGTAAACGTTTTGGCTTTATTACTTTTGGCTTACTTTTGTCTTGCATATACAGGATGAGGCAAAAGTTGCACGCCATAGGGATAATTTATTAAAAGAACAATTACACATGAAAATTTTATTTCCTAGTTATTTAATTGTTGTATGTGCTGTTCAAAATGTCCTCCTTTTTCAAAACACATTTCAATTCCGTGCCTGCATGATTCAGTAACACGTTGGAGAGTTTCATCTGTCATTTTACTGCATTCCGACGGTGAGAGGAGTATTATCCTGAGAAGGATAGTTTTGGTAGTTGCTGAAGAGCGTTGTCCTGAGAAGGATAGTTTTGGTAGTTGCCAAAGAGCGTTGTCCTGAAAAGGATAGTTTTGGTAGTTGCCGAAGAGCGTTGTCATGAAAAGGATAGTTTTGGTAGTTGCCGAAGAGCGTTGTCATGAAAAGGATAGTTTTGGTAGTTGCCGAAGTGCGTTGTCATGTAAAGGATAGTTTTCGTAGTTGCCGAAGAGCGTTGTCCTGAAAAGGATAGTTTTGGTATTTGCCGAAGAGCGTTGTCATGAAAAGGATAGTTTTGGTAGTTGCCGAAGAGCGTTGTCCTGAAAAGGATAGTTTTGGTAGTTGCCGAAGAGCGTTGTCATGCAAAGGATAGTTTTGGTAGTTGCCGAAGTGCGTTGTCATGTAAAGGATAGTTTTCGTAGTTGCCGAAGAGCGTTGTCCTGAAAAGGATAGTTTTGGTAGTTGCCGAAGAGCGTTGTCCTGAAAAGGATAGTTTTGGTAGTTGCCGAAGAGCGTTGTCATGAAAAGGATAGTTTTGGTAGTTGCCGAAGAGCGTTGTCATGAAAAGGATAGTTTTGGTAGTTGCCGAAGAGCGTTGTCCTGAAAAGGATAGTTTTGGTAGTTGCTGAAGAGCGTTGTCCTGAAAAGGATAGTTTTGGTAGTTGCCGAAGAGCGTTGTCATGAAAAGGATAGTTTTGGTAGTTGCCGAAGAGCGTTGTCCTGAAAAGGATAGTTTTGGTAGTTGCCGAAGAGCGTTGTCTTGAAAAGGATAGTTTTGGTAGTTGCCGAAGAGCGTTGTCATGAAAAGGATAGTTTTGGTAGTTGCCGAAGAGCGTTGTCATGAAAAGGATAGTTTTCGTAGTTGCCGAAGAGCGTTGTCCTGAAAAGGATAGTTTTGGTAGTTGCCGAAGAGCGTTGTCATGAAAAGGATAGTTTTGGTAGTTGTCGAAGAGCGTTGTCGAAGAGCGTTGTCATGAAAAGGATAGTTTTGGTAGTTGCCGAAGAGCGTTGTCCTGAAAAGGATAGTTTTGGTAGTTGCCGAAGAGCGTTGTCATGAAAAGGATAGTTTTGGTAGTTGCCGAAGAGCGTTGTCATGAAAAGGATAGTTTTGGTAGTTGCCGAAGAGCGTTGTCCTGAAAAGGATAGTTTTGGTAGTTGCCGAAGAGCGTTGTCTTGAAAAGGATAGTTTTGGTAGTTGCCGAAGAGCGTTGTCCTGAAAAGGATAGTTTTGGTAGTTGCCGAAGAGCGTTGTCATGAAAAGGATAGTTTTTGTAGTTGCCGAAGAGCGTTGTCCTGAAAAGGATAGTTTTGGTAGTTGCCGAAGAGCGTTGTCATGAAAAGGATAGTTTTGGTAGTTGTCGAAGAGCGTTGTCATGAAAAGGATAGTTTTGGTAGTTGCCGAAGAGCGTTGTCCTGAAAAGGATAGTTTTGGTAGTTGCCGAAGAGCGTTGTCATGAAAAGGATAGTTTTGGTAGTTGCCGAAGAGCGTTGTCCTGAAAAGGATAGTTTTGGTAGTTGCCGAAGAGCGTTGTCATGAAAAGGATAGTTTTCGTAGTTGCCGAAGAGCGTTGTCCTGAAAAGGATAGTTTTGGTAGTTGCCGAAGAGCGTTGTCCTGAAAAGGATAGTTTTGGTAGTTGCCGAAGAGCGTTGTCATGAAAAGGATAGTTTTGGTAGTTGCCGAAGAGCGTTGTCCTGAAAAGGATAGTTTTGGTAGTTGCCGAAGAGCGTTGTCTTGAAAAGGATAGTTTTGGTAGTTGCCGAAGAGCGTTGTCATGTACTCTCAGAATGAACAGGCAATGCCACAGACTGCACACATCACGAGAGAAACACAGCAGCACCAGTACAGAGGCCAGAGAGAGAGAGAGAGAGAGAGATCTGGGAACCCCTTCCTAAACACAAAACAAGGTTTGAGCCTCTAATCGTGTCCAATAGAGGGGGGAGGAGTGTAGACCTACTCCTATTACATATAACATATACAACGACGACAACAAAACAATAGAGGGGGATGTAGTTGATAGTTGCAGGGCTGACACTAGTTGAGAGTACTGGGGGATAGGAATGACATTGTTTGTATAGTACACATTCACAATAGTAAGTTTTAACTTAGTTAAAGTCCCATTGACGTATATTAAAAAAAAAAATAATTAAATAAATAAACAAAAAAAAAAATGGTTAGCAAGTTCTGTGAATAGAACGAGGGTTAAGAAAAAACAAAAAAAAATTACATACACAAGAAAGACACAATTTAGGGTAGAGTTAATTGATACTTTACTCGGACAGAGAAAGAACGTTCGTTGACGACTACACGTTTCGCAGGATACTAGTGAAAGTTTTCGGCTTACCTTTAACGGCAAGCTTCAAGTTACAATGAACGCAGTGCTGGGGGGGGGGGCGAGGGGAGGGTAACACGGCCATTCCTCACCCCCAACCACCACCAACAGTGGGCTTGGTCAGCATGCTATTAATAAAAAATATTCAAATCAACAGGAGAAAGAAACGGTCAGAGAATTCCACGTCGAAATAATATTATTTTTACCAAGCAAGCAGTGAAAAGGCCAACTAGAACTTGGAAAGTAGTGACGATTCACAAACTTAATTCTCAAAGATTGTCCATTCTATAGACTCAAAGACGGATTTCTGACTCGGCGAAAATGTAATATTACATGTTAGGTTAGAATAGTTAGCTCTAAAATAAGTTATGTTAGGGGGTCCAAACAGAACGAGGGTTAAGAAAAAGCCAATTAAAAAAAAAAAAAAAAAATGACATATGCATACAAAAGAAAGACAGAATTTAGGGTAGAGTGAATTGATACTTTACTCGGACAGAGAAAGAACGTTTGTTGACGACTACACGTTTCGCAGGATACTAGTGAAAGTTTTCGGCTTACTTTTAACGCCAAGCTTCAAGTTACAATGAACGCAGTGCTGGGGGTGGCGAGGGGAGGGACACACGGCCATTCCTCGCCCCAAAGCACCACCAACAGTGGGCTTGGTCAGCCTGCTATTAGTTGCTGAAGAGTGTTATCCTGAAAAGGATAGTTTTGGTAGTTGCTGAAGAGTCTTGCCCTGAAAAGGATAGTTTTGGTAGTTGCTGAAGAGCGTTGTCATGAAATGATAGTTTTGTAATTGGTGAAGAGTGTTGTCCTGAAAGGACAGTTTATTGCATATATTATTGCTTTTTACATCCTGGATCAGTTTTACAATGATTGCTAGTTAAACTTTTTTCTTTTGACTGTTTTTCAAAAATGTGGGGCTGCTGACAGGATACAACACATGTATAGTTTTGATTATTAACATGTTTTTCCTTTTTCTTTTTTGAAGGGATTAAATAAAAACTGTTCCCTGAATTACTTGTCTCTCACTGCCTGCAGAATTGGCGACAATGGCTTAGAAAGTAAGTATCAAGAAACAACAGTAAGATTAAATTTGATTTTAAAACTTGAATTTCTGTAGACAATGATGGCCTTGTGCCAGCAACCTGTTAGAAGATCACAGAACAATTGAGAATAAAAAGCAGAATAACAATCGAGAGAGAAGTATGAAAGATAATAAAAGAAAGCCATCAACCATAATAATGGTTGACATCAGTGGAGACTAATCTAATTGTAAGGAAAATTATGGAAAAATTAGCAAGGAAAAAAAATACTTGATATCTGTCCAAGCTCATTCAGGTGAAGAAGGTTTCTTGGAAACTTCTCACCAATCATGATTGGGTAAAAGTTACAAGTCAATGTTATAATGAACTCAGGGGCTAATTGGTGTAATCTAAGAAGAATATTTTTTTACAAATTACCTATGGGAAGAGAATTGATATTCTCTGCTTTTGTTAGAATTAACTTAAATTCCATTGAGACATAATTTTCAAAATTAAAAAACAAACTTTCTATATCTGTTCTGAATTAGAATTGTTCAAAAATTATAGCTTCATTTCTCAGTTAACAACTTTATTCTTCTATGTTCTAACATGATGCTAACTTTGTTCCCCTTCTGTCTGAGGAGGCAATGCTAAGTTTGTTCCCCTTCTGTCTGAGGAGGCAATGCTAAGTTTGTTCCCCTTCTGTCTGAGGAGGCAATGCTAAGTTTGTTCCCCTTCTGTCTGAGGAGGCAATGCTAAGTTTGTTCCCCTTCTGTCCGAGGAGGCAATGCTAAGTTTGTTCCCCTTCTGTCCGAGGGGGCAATGCTAAGTTTGTTCCCCTTCTGTCCGAGGGGGCAATGCTAAGTTTGTTCCCCTTCTGTCCGAGGGGGCAATGCTAAGTTTGTTCCCCTTCTGTCCGAGGGGGCAATGCTAAGTTTGTTCCCCTTCTGTCTAAGCTGATGCAAACTTTGTTCTCTTTGTGAATAAGGTGATGCAAACTTTGTTCTCTTTGTGAATAAGGTGATGCAAACTTTGTTCTCTTTGTGAATAAGGTGATGCAAACTTTGTTCTCTTTGTGAATAAGGTGATGCAAACTTTGTTCTCTTTGTGAATAAGGTGATGCAAACTTTGTTCTCTTTGTGAATAAGGTGATGCAAACTTTGTTCTCTTTGTGAATAAGGTGATTCAAGCTTTGTTACTCTTATGTCTAAGGTGTTGTAAACTTTGCTCCCTTTCTGTAAAAAGCGATGCTAACTTTGTTTCCTTTCTGTCTGAGATGATGTAAACTTGGTTCACTTTCTGTAAAAAGTCATGCAAATTTTGTTCTTCTGTCTATGACAATGCAAATTTTGTTCCCTTTCTATCTCAGAATGGAGTTACAGTTCAAATAACCATGGGAAATAATTGGTAATGAGAGTGAACAATTTATTACAACCTGCACCATATCTATAACAACTGTCAACTAAAAGAATGAAAGCACACATATATAAGACTTCATATTACATTAATCACAGAGAGTGCTATCTTGAAAGTTGTGATAAAAACATTAATAAAATGAAGAGAAGAGATTTGGTGAATCAGGTTAAAGTTGTTAGTGACACATTGTGAAAGACTGGAGTTACATTTCAAGTAAGCAGTTTGTTTTTTGTTACAATATCATATGGATAAAAAGGAAACAAATGATAAGAGATTAACTGTTCATTACAATCTTCACCACAAATATAACAACTGGTGACTAAAAGCATGAATGAATACATACACTACACTTTAAAAGTTTGGAGCCACCCCCAGAATTAGCATGGGATGAACTTGACAGAAGATTGAAAACAAAATGAAAAAGAGCCCTGAGAGACATTGAAAAAAGAATGGAATCTATTATCAAACATATTTTGAGAAACTTTTGCAACAAATGCCAAAATGTGTGCTGCAGTAATCAAGGCTAAAGGAGGATATTTTGACGAGAGCAAAATTTAATCATAAAATGCTTTCTTTCTTTTTGCCATAATAAAATTTCCAATAAGAAAAAAATCATGTCTCACTTTCTTTTTTAAATCATGTATAATAATTTTCTCTTATTTAAAGTACAAAACAACGACTTTTTGGACCAATTTAAAAAATTACTAGGTGTGGCCTCAAACTTTTGAACTGTAGTGAATGTGACAGTTTCTTTAATAGTCAGAAGCTGTTCAGCCAAGGGAGTTGTAATAAAAAACAGCAATAAGATGAAGGAAAAACTAGCTGAACAAAAATGAATAACATAGTTGAAACTTTTTATAAAATTATTAATAATTTTGGGATGACTTACCTCGGAGCTCAAAATGTGTGAGAACGTGTCTTGCATGTATGATAAAGCTGAGAAGAAACATGGCCGCTGTTGAAGACTTTTTTTTCTACAATTTTGACATAGGATATTATTATTTTTTAGTTTTTTCTTTTTTTCTTTTTCTCATTTGTGTATTGTTTCTTTTTTCTTTTTTTTCTTTTTCTCATTTGTGTATTGTTTCTTTTTTCTTTTTTTTCTTTTTCTCATTTGTGTATTGTTTCTTTTTTCTTTTTTTTCTTTTTCTCATTTGTGTATTGTTTCTTTTTTCTTTTTTTTCTTTTTCTCATTTGTGTATTGTTTCTTTTTTCTCTTTTCTTTTTTCTCTTTTTTCTTTTTCTCATTTGTGTATTGTTTCTTTTTTCTCTTTCTTTTTCTCATTTGTGTATTGTTTCTTTTTTTTCTTTTTCTCATTTGTGTATTGTTTCTTTTTTTTCTTTTTCTCATTTGTGTATTGTTTCTTTTTTTTCTTTTTCTCATTCGTGTATTTTTTCTTTTTTCTTTTTCTCATTCGTGTATTGTTTCTTTTTTCTTTTTCTCATTTGTGTATTGTTTCTTTTTTCTTTTTCTCATTTGTACATTGTTTCTTTTTTCTTTTTCTCATTTGTACATTGTTTTTTTTTCTTTTTCTCATTTGTATGTTTCTTTTTTCCTTTTTCTCATTTGTACATTGTTCCTTTTTTACATTTCTTTTGTACAGTGTTTCTTTTTTGCCTTTTTTTCCATTTCTATTATACATTGTTTCTTCTTTTTTTTTTCATTTCTTTTGTACATTGTTTTTTTTTCCTTTTTTTTCTTTTTCGCATTTCTATTGTACATTGTTTCTTTTTTCCTAGCAATTGGCCGAGCGATAAAGAACAACATGACCCTGAATGCCATCAACCTAACTGGATGCAGCCTTACTTGGCAAGGAGCAGATATTTTTGCAAGGATTATTAAGGTAGGTTCTGCTACATTATCTGATAGATTATTCTTCATACATTTTCATGATTAGATTCCATTGGAAAGAAGTATGACAAAGTGGAAAAAGTTTTCTGTGATGCGTTTTATCCTTTTCACTACAATTGTGTACAAACAAGAGCTGCTGGGAATTTTAAATTTAGAAATTCTTTTTTTTTAATGTGTGTTTTCGGTCTATAATCTATCTGATTTCATTTAGAATGTTTTTCTTTTTGTTTTCATCACTTTTGTAAATGAATTACCCATGTTGTGATAATAGAAGATCTACCAAGAAGAATGGTGAAGCATTGTAAGAACCTGGACGCAAATTTACTGCGGATTATCTAGCATTTTCTAATCATTTCCAACTTAGTGAATTGTTTTCTCTTTTAAATAATATACATAAGAAGAATTCTGGTCGAAAAACACAAGAATTCTATATAAATCAAATTATCAGAAACATCTGGCTATTAGAGAGGTCCTGTATGTCAAACATTTCTCTCCTATCAACCTCATATTATTTAACAGTGGAATTGGAGTGTTCAAAGTTTTTTTAAAAATAGAAAGATGCTCACGCAAGTTCCAGCTGCGGGCAACACATGAAGGCTTGGAATGAACACTCATACTCTAAACAACACAAAAATAAATTACAATGATGGGACTTTATTTTTGAGTGTCCATCATATATATATATATATATATATATATATATATATATATGGAAAATATGTATGACAGTGGAAAATGTTTTTGTGCAACACATTTTGTCCTTTAGTTGGACTTCATTGGACTAAGTTTATGTTGAGGCGACTACACATGCTCATGAACAAGAGATGCTAGGAATGTTTGATATGTGTGTTTTGGGTATATAATCTATCTGATTTCATTTAGATTCTTTTTCCTTTTATTCCATCATCTTAGAAATTTAAGTTACTACTAAAACAATCTGCAGACTCCAAAGGGGATCCCAGTGTCATTCAATCATAACAGGTGGGAAGGTTTAAAACTGCTGCATACAACAAATCATATATAAACCAAATTATTGTTACATTTTTAACCAGAGTTAATTCTTTATTCCAAAGAATTCTTTTTTGCATAACCCCCAGTTGTTGAACCATTTTCACTTCCGTTTGTTTCATCAGCGACCTTCTCACCCTCTGAGATCAAAAAGCACAATGTGGCAGTGGAGGGAATGGTTGCTAAGAGACAAATGCCAGCTGAGTGGAACGGTGTCTACCATCATGATACCAAAACAAATGAATCGTGTTAGTGAGGGAAGAGTCAGCCAGATGGTAGCCATGGTGGTCTGAAGGAACTTGAGGACAAATACGTGGTATAAGGCAACATTAACGGTGGCTATTGATGAGGACCAACTTGTGCGGTCACATTATTGGTTACTGTTGACTAGGATTGATGAGTGGGGTTACAACATTCCTATGAGAAAAATGAATAAGGTTACTGCATAGAAATAATATATTAGGTCATAAAGAAATAATTTATATATCTTCTTCACAAGTTGAAAGGTTATGGTATTTCTGGATGAATTTTTGTACTGATTCAGTCTTTCTTTTCAAATCAAAAAATGAAAGTTGTCTTGAATGGCCACTTTTCTCGGTCTTTTTACATTAATGCAGGTGTCAGATCCCTATTCTTGGACCTATGTTGTTCCTAATTTTCATCAATGACCTTCCTGATGGCATCAGTTCTCAACTTGGTATCTATGCTGGACTATTTACTCTTGTCTTGATAGTAAGTCTGATTGGTAGAGTAAGGCCAAATTGGCAGCTGATTTCAAAAGTGACGTACAGTCTGTTGTTAACTAGGGCAAGAAATGACTTGTTAATTTTAATGCCTCCAAAAGGAAACCACTCTCTTTTAACTGTCTGAGAGAACCCATTTGGACTTCCATGAGCATGGCTGATGCTTGCTTCCAGGAGAGTGACTCATTACGCTTTCTTGAGCTAACATTTTCTACTGACATGAAGTGGAAAGATTATATTGAATCAATTGTTATGTCTGCTGCTAGGAAAGTTGGTTCACTGTGTTGTGCTAGACAATTTTTGTCAACGGAATGTGTCATGCATATTTATAAATCTACCATTCGCTCATGCTTAGAGTATTGCTGCCATATGTGGTTTGATGTATTTACTATATATTTAGAGATTCTTGATAAAATCCAAAGAAGAATCTGCAATGTTATTGGTCCTGACCTGGCATCTCAGCTTCAGTTACTTTCCTATCACTGTAATATAGCTTCCCTGTGCCTTTTCTATAAATACTTTCATGGTACTTGTTTGAATGAACTTTCCTCTATGAATTTAAGCATAGTACTAGATTAGCAGCTAGGTCTCATTATTTTACAATTGAAATGAATTGATATAACCATAAGTTCTATGCTAATAGCTTCTTCTATCACTTACCAGTCAACTTTGATCTTCAAAAATTTAAATACAATGTCAATCAAAGTCAATGAAAGAAGAATTAAGAAGACATAAGATATTATGTCTTCTTAATTCTTGTTCTTTTATTGTCTTCTCTCCTTAATAGTAGTTTTTCTCATATTCTCTAACACTCAGTAACCTCTTGCGTCCTAGTGGCTTTATTGCCTTTGATTTTCAAAAATTTAAATGCAATGTCAATTGTTATCTTTTGTTTTCTTAATTCTTGATCTTTTATTGTCTTCTCTCCTTAATAGTAGTTTTTCTCATATTCTCTAACACTCAGTAACCTCTTGCGTCCTAGTGGCTTTATTGCCTTTGATTTTCAAAAATTTAAATGCAATGTCAATTGTTATCTTTTGTTTTCTTAATTCATGTCCTTTTATTGTCTTCTCTCCTTAATAGTAGTTTTTCTCATATTCTCTCGTCCTGGGTACGACGTTAAACTGCATCCAACAGCAAGGCCTCTGATCAAGAGGTTTTGAGGAAGCGTGGAACCACCTCTTAATTGCTGGTGTTCCCAGGTCCACCCAGACCCGCGGTGGTAGCACCTGTTGGGGTCCCAGCTATGGGCAAATAGTGAACTTCCATGTTTGTACCATGTCCTGGGTATGACGACAAACTACATCCGCGTCCTGGGTATGATGACAAACTACATCCGCGTCCTGGGTATGACGACAAACTACATCCGCGTCCTGGATATGACAACAAACTACATCCGCGTCCTGGGTATGACGACAAACTACATCCGCGTCCTGGGTATGACGACAAACTACATCCGCGTCCTGGGTATGATGACAAACTACATCCGCGTCCGGGGTATGACGACAAACTACATCCGCGTCCGGGGTATGACGACAAACTACATCCGTGTCCTGGGTATGACGACAAACTACATCCGCATATTTGAACTTTATTTGAGTAGCTAAGCAATTAAATTAAATTTTATCAACAAAATAATTGCTTTTTTATAAAGATCACAAAAGACCAGAATGAAAATGAAAAAATATTATTACCAGCTCTACGTTTTTGAAAAATATTATTACCAGCTATACGTTTTTGAAAAAAACATTTTTACCAGCTCTACATTTTTGAAGAAGCATTATTACCAGCTCTACGTTTTTGAAATAATATTATTACCAGCTCTACGTTTTTGAAAAATATTATTACCAGCTCTACGGTTTTGAAAAAATATTATTACCAGCTCTACGTTTGTGGAAAAATATTATTACCAGCTCTACGTTTTTGAAAAAATATTATTACCAGCTCTACGTTTTTGGAAAAGTGTTATTACCGGCTATACGTTTTTGAAAAACCAGAATGAAAATGAAAAAAATATTATTACCAGCTCTACATTTTTGAAAAATATTATTACCAGCTCTACGTTTTTGAAAAATATTATTGCCAGCCCTACGTTTTTGAAAAATATTATTGCCAGCTCTACGTTTTTGAAAAATATTATTGCCAGCTCTACGTTTTTGAAAAATATTATTGCCAGCTCTACGTTTTTGAAAAATATTATTACCAGCCCTACGTTTTTGAAAAATATTATTACCAGCTCTACGTTTTTGGAAAAATATTATTACCAGTTCTACGTTTTTGAAAAATATTATTACTAGCTCTACGTTTTTGAAAAATATTATTACCAGCTCTACGATTTTGGAAAAGTGTTATTACCAGCTATACGTTTTTGAAAAACCAGAATGAAAATGAAAAAATATTATTACCAGCTCTATGTTTTTGAAAAGTATTATTACCAGCTCTACGTTTTTGAAAAATATTATTACCAGCTATACGTTTTTGAAAAATATTATTACCAGCTCTACGTTTTTGAAAAAAACATTACCAGCTCTACGTTTTTGAAAAAAACATTACCAGCTCTACGTTTTTGTAAAAAACATTATTACCAGCTCTATGTTTTTGGAAAAATATTATTACCAGCTCTACGTTTTTGAAAAAATATTACTACCAGCTCTACGTTTTTGAAAAAATATTATTACCAGCTCTACGTTTTTGAAAAAATATTATTACCAGCTCTACGTTTTTGGAAAAATATTATTACCAGATATACGTTTTTGAAAAATAATATTACCAACTATACTTTTTGGAAAAAAACTTTTTCAGCATTGAATGGCCCAACGAAGGTCGATATGCTGGTTAAATAATCAATCAATCAATCAATCAATCTCATATTCTCTAACACTCAGTAACCTCTTGCGTCCTAGTGGCTTTATTGCCTTTGATTTTCAAAAATTTAAATGCAATGTCAATTGTTATCTTTTGTTTTCTTAATTCATGTCCTTTTAATCTTCTCATTCCTTAATAGTTTTCTTCTCATATTCTCTCTCATTCAGTAACCCCTAAAAGTAAATAAGATGCACCTAAACTGTAAGTCTATCATTTGTCCGTACATTGAATTCTGCTGCGATATTTTGTCTGGTGCTCCTGCTGTATATCTCAAGATTCTTGACAAAATTCAAAGAGGGGTCTTTAATGTAATTGATCCCCATCTGGCATTTTGACTTCAGTCACTTTCTCACCAACATGATGTGGCTTTTCTCTGTTTTTCTACAAGTATTTTCATGGCAATTGTTCTGATGTGCTTCTTTCCTTAGTTCTTTGTCTGAGAGGGTCACCTGTGGTTGTTGGTTGATTTAAGATGGAATAACCTATATATAAATCTTTTCAGATCAGAAATAAAATCTTCTTTCTTGTAGAGGTCCTTTTTTAAATTTTGCTGTCATTACAAGAATTCTTTTATTTTGGAAAACGTTATTAAGTCTGAAAAATTAACAACTTTCATCTTCTATGAATTTGCATAAAGCTAAATTTTGTCTGTGTGTCCTCAGCTTACATCAGTGGAACAAAGCAGCCAGCATATAATGAGCGTTTACCAGCCTTTGAAGAAGCGTTATTTATACAGAAATCTTATTGGGGAAAGAGAACTTTTATTACAATTGACTTTTCTCTGTCCGTAGGGTATTTGACACATAAAAGTAATAAATTTAAGATTTCCAAAAGACAAGACATAGAATGCATTGAAGAGAACTGAATAAGAAAGGATTTCTATTTAAAGCGTTTTTAATTTAAAAAAAAAATGCATGTAGAAACTGTTTAGTGGTTTGCTTAGAAATTTTACATGTAGACAAAAAGACAAAATATTAGGGAAGAAAAGTCATTGCAGAGTGGGTGAAATGATGATTGGTTAGGACAGTGGCTTTGAAAATTCTAATTTTAGATGGCAAGATTGGAAATGAATCAAGCAGAAATGATTCTCACAATAAAATGTCACATTCAGCTGCTGCTTCTATGTTTTTTTCTTAAATACTTCTTTTTAGAAGAAGAAAACTTTATTCATATCTCTGAAGACAAGGTAATACATTTTTAGATTTTAATTTAGTCTTTTGATTAAATTTACTTTGAAAAGAAGAATATTTTACTATTGATTGATATACTTATCTTCTGAGCATCTCCAGATTTGCTTGTAGGAAATTTTGTTGAAATATTCTTGTTTATAAACAGAAGCAGATTTTCATTTCAATGTACACTTTTCTACATATATATATATATATATAGCAACATGTGAAAATACTCAGGAAAAATAATATAAAATAAATATAAATATGAACTTTCACAAATTTACTGATAACTTAAAAGAACTAATTCTGGAAAAAATTTGTAAATTTAATTAAAATTTTGATAGAGCTTGTTGTTATTCAATCAAACATAATTTGAAAGAAAGAAAAAAAATATATATATATATATATATATATATATATATATATATATATATATATATATATATACACGCACACACACAGACATATATATTGACAATTTTTTCGCCATTTTGAAGGATTTCTATCTCTAGCCTAAGGCACTTAAAGCAAAGGACATAAAATGATAAATGATTTTTCTTAAAAGTCACTCATTTTCTTTCGTTTTTTTTAGTCACAAGCAACGCCACCTTCGGAAAAATATAAGATTTCATTATTTTAAACATATCCAAATACATATGCACACAACTCATTTTTTGCTTTTGATCTGCTGAAGGCTAATCAGTGAAATGCGTAGTTGGATGTGTTTTCGAAAACTTATACTTTCATGAACGTTTTTCCATAATTTATAACTCTGTTGAGGTCATATACCCAAATTTATAACATACTGTTCATATGGAGAATGCATGGGTAAAAACAATTCTTTCATTTATTTTCTAACTATTCTGAAGGAATTCTATCTCTAAACTTGGGCAATTAATGCGAAGAACATAAATTGTTAAACAACTTTAAAAAAAAAAAATCACGCATTTTCTTTTTCTTATGTGTGCATATATATATATATATATATATATATACACACACACACACTGAAATGCATTTCTTACTGAAATGCATTGACAAAAAAGTAATTCCGTGATGTATGCACAAAATTCTCAGAACATCACATCACATTACATTTTTCCTATATGTTCACTCTCTCTATCTACTCTACTACTATATGGATTACGATTCTCTTCTGATCATTATACTATTTGGCGATTACTACTTGAACAAGTATTACTAGTGCAGATATTGTTGGAAGGCGTTACTACTAGTACCAGCGTCTATGAAGTCTTGAATATACAGCATTTTTAGAAGTGATAATGAGCTTTTGCTTGACATAGCAAAAATGACAAGCGAAGCTGTCCAACATCACAAAATTGGTGATGAGGTCTCACAAGGAATCATAAAAGTAGCAACAAGGATTTGCAAGGATTCCTTGAAATTATATGGATGGAAAAAATTAATCTGCAAAAAGTTCATCAGAGTTCAGCAGAAGAATGGAAGAGTTGTTCACTAAAATGATGCAAGCAAAAACTTCAGATTCATTTACTCCTGATGCTGTTGCTAATTCAATCACTGAGTTTCTGTACAATAAGGATGAAGGAATAACTTTCTCATGTATGTAAACTATATTTTGCCGAAGAATCTGAGAGAAATAACTTTTGATCAGACTATCCTAACATTATTAAAAATATTTGGAGACAGGAGTTTGCTGTTTAATATACGTTGGCAATAGACTATTCCGAATGGGCAGCAACGACAGTTTACGTTAAGAAGTGGAATAATAGAATACGAGTGTGTGCTGACTTTTCAATGGGACTAAACGAAAGTTTGAAACGGTATAATTACCTGTTACCTAGTGTTACGAATGCAGATAGCCCAAACATGCATACATGCATATATTAAGGTTAATCTCCGCTTGGCAACAGAAGAGGTCACGTGGGAGTCTCGAGTCATTTTGGGGAAGCAGGTCAAGAGGTCAACTGACCCAGTTACCCTTAGTAACAGATGTCTAGACAGAATCTAGACAGGGGCCTGACGTGAGGTCATGAAGTAGCAGGAGCTGGAATTCACACCAGATGCAGGGCACGTGTGAGTGAGAAAATTACTTGGAAGTCAGTTGCTGTCTTGTCTTTGAAGGAGCAAGACACAAAATCGAAGCGCTGATAACTTACGAACGGAAGGAAGGAGACTCATTTTGGTAATGACGGAACTTGTCTGATTCATCATAAGCAACTCCGGATAAGAAATATAAGGATGTATATTTCTGTTCGTTAACTCCAGATTGAAGAAGACAAATCGAGTTATTTATCACAGAAGAGACAAGGAGATTTGTATGCTGAGACTACAGCCTGTGTTTGAAGAAAGAAAAGAGAAGACGAGAGAAGAAGAAAGTATATATCTTTGTTGCAGCCGGACCGTGGGTGAAGCTGAATTGGGTAAAGAAGAAGAAAGAAAGAAAAGAGGAAACTCGAGAGAGAGAAAAGAAAAGATAATAAGTAGAAGAGAGAACTGAATATAAAGATAAGTGACTATATTTTTGGTCCCGTGCTAGAAAGATACACATGCATCCACAAACTTTGTTATCGCAAACACCTTTCCACACGTTAAAATAGATATATAAATCCTATCCCCGTCTCTCTTTGGTTATGCGTTAATTTCTGCATTCGTAGTTATTTGTACTTATTATTCTTTTTCGCATCCATTCGGATTCAGTCGAATTTATTTGGATTTGGGTGTATTTTGGTATCCCCAACGTAAGATTATGGTTGTCGGACACTTTACTCATGCTTATATTTTTTTTTTTCTTTTATCTTAATATCTTGTGTATAAGTATAAATTAAAATTCTTATACCAAAATTTATCATGCCTTATTGTTCATTCTTGAATTGTGGATCAGTATATGTGTTGAAACCGAAGCAAACCTGGGAAAAGATTATTGTTTGATTATCTCAATCGAACAGTGTTCTTTAATATATTTTGTTTACTAATTGTCCATTTGTCATGGTCTGGAAGAGATAGTCCGTGTCTTTCCATAGACATGATGATGTATATATCTCGTGGTCGGCATATGATTGCGTTCTTAATTATTCGTCGAGTAGGGCATATGACACCTAGTCCAGAAGAAATTTTTGCAAAACTAAATGGAGGTAAATTTTTCTCAAAGTTGAATCTCTCAGACACATACTTACACTGGTGGACAAAGACTGTTCACAATTGCTAACTATTGACACCCATAGAGGGTTATATAAATTCAACCATGGTGTAAAGGTTGCACCAGCTATATTCCAACAAATAATGAATACCGTGCTGGCTGGGTTGGATTGTGCTTAGCCATATTTCGACGACATATTGGTAAAAAGCAAAACCCGAAAAGAACATGCTGAAGATTTAAAGAAAGTCTTTGAAAGAATCAAAGATTATGGCTTCAAAATAAGTGAAGAAAAGTGTGAGCTATTCATGTCCAAACTCAAATATTTAGGGCAGATCATTGATGAGACCGGTAGACAACCAGACCCTGCAAGAGCAAGTGCAATAAGGACTATGCTCATGCCAACTAATATTACAAAACTACAAGCATTCTTAGGTTTTGCAAACTATTATCATACATGCATACCTAATATGCACATATTGAGAGCACCATTATGTCAAGTGGAACTGGACAGAAAAATGTCAAAGTGTGTTTGTGCAGATTAAGAAAGTATTAACATCAGAGCTATCACTGACTCATTTCGACCCTAACCTGAAAATTGTTATTGCATCTGATGCAAGTGATACAGGGATTGGAGCAATGGTATTACATAAGTATGACGATGGATCAACGAAGCCAATAGTGCATGCTTCAAATTTGTTAATTGCAGCTGAAAGAAACTACAGTCAAATAGAGAAAGAAGCATTGGCTATTATTATATTTGCAGTGGAGAAATTTCACAAGTTCTTATATGGACGGGAATTTATTCTTCAAATAGACCAGCAACTGTTGTTATCAATATATGGATCTGAAAAAGGTGTTCCTACACATACAGCGAATAGACTGCAGTGCTGGGGAATGATCCTATTAAATTATAACTACAAGATGGAATTTTTACCGTCTAAGAAGCTAAGTCGTGCAGATGAATTGTTTCGATTAGTGGCAAGATGGTGTGAACCACTGGAAGACACGGTAATTGCGGCGATTAGGGACAAAAGCAAATTAAGCAATGTACTATATAATACCATGAGAGAGCTGCCAATTACATTGGAAGAAATAAAAATTAAGGCAGAGAATGGCCACTTCATAATAAAAATGAAGGATAAATTAAAATCTACAGGGAGAAATACTATCAGAAATATTAGTGCATTTTCATTGTTCGATGGTGTACTGATGTACACTGAGAGAGTAGTTATACCAGAATCGTTTACAAAGACGAATGTTGAAAGAGTTTCATAGAAGACATCTGGGGATTTCTAGGATGAAATCTTTAATGAGATGCTACACCTACTGGCCGAATATGTATAAAGATATAGAAAATGAGGTAAAATTATGCAGAGGTTGCGCTCTAGCAGCAAAGTCACTGCCTATAAAAGTTCAACCTTGGCTGACAACTGATAGACCATAGACTAGAATTCATATTAACTTTGCTGGGTAAATAAATGGAGCATACTATCTGGTAGTAGTAGTCAGCTTTACGAAATGGCCAGAAGTACTAAAATGCAGGAAACAGACTACCACAGTAAATATTAATTTCTTGCATGACATTTTTGCAAAATTTGGCATCCCTGACTCAATTGTGTCTGACAATGGTATGCAATTCAAGTCTAGTGAATTCAAGTTCTTTTGCAAGTCACTAGCAGTTAAACACATTACTACTCCCCCATATCACCCTAGATTGAACAGACTAGCCAAACGTTTTGTTGACACATTTAAGAGGTTGTTAAGGAAATCGTAGGGAGAGGGAGTCTGACGAGATTATGATTCAACATTTTTTAAATGTTTACTGTATTACGCCAAACACTAACACTGTCGGGAATGTCACTGGCAGAATTGATGTTTTTTAGAAAAATCAAGTCCGTCTTCAATAAGCTACTACTTGAGTGCAAGGCGAGAGCATCAAAGAACGAATATAGAAATATCTATTTCAAACCTGGAGAAAAAGTATTTTTCATGAATTATCAGTGCGGGAAGGAATTTTGGCAAGATGGCGTCATTAAGAAACGTATTGGCAGAATGACGGACATAATACGAGGACAAAAGTGGGAACACAAACGACATATTAACCAGCTAGAACGTTGTTATTTCACTGAATTAAAAAGTGCCCAAATGGAGGTGCTGATGGAAATCCTGTACAATGCATTCAACAGCAGCAGAAATAGTGCAACAAAGAGGTTATGGCAAATGGAAAAGAAGGCCAACAGAGTTTCGAACCATTGAACCAAAGTTTCAAAAATGTAGCCTCCAGGGAAGCTAATTTCAAAGAGGAGGATTTGTATAAGAGGAAGTATCGTTGCCGACACTGTAATTTGAAACTAGATCACCAGTGAGTAATACGGGCGATTCCATTATTAAGTATGATCATAAAGGAAATGTATAAATAGGAAGTAGAGTGATGACTATATGATTACTGTTCGCTCTTCTTGTCTATCCACTTTGCTATAAATTCACTCTCTCTACTCTACTAGTATATAGATTACGATTCTCTTCTGATCATTATACTATTTGGCGATTACTACTTGAACAAGTATTACTAGTGCGGATATTATTAGGTGTTACTACCAGTACCAGTCTACAAAGTCTCGAATATAACGAGCATTTTTGGAAGTGATAACGAGTTTTCGCTTGATATAGCAAAAATGACAAGTGAAGCTATCCAACATCACAAAAGAATCAAATGTATCATTACTATGGAGAAGTTTCTGTTGTCTTTTTTGATCCACATGGAACTATTGTGAAATAATATGGGTTTCTGGGCTTGTTTGATGTTAATCTCCTTGTCAGTGATTGTGCAATAATTTTTGGTCAGATTTATGTCAAATTGCATAAGGGTGCATTCATTTTTATTTTTTATTTTACAGAACCAATTGATGGCATCTTTTGTATTCCTTTGTTGGTTGATCTCTGTAGGATTCCTAGCATATTTTCAGGCTTGTTCTATTATAGCCAGACTGATCTTCCCTATGTTGTTCTTGTAAGGGTTAAGCAATTGGAACTGCGGATAATTGGGAAAATTATCTTCATGGTTCTTAACAATAATGAAGTCCTGCTGCTTGTTTATTTTCAGCACACTTTCGTCGATTTTGAGTTTACTTATTATTATTTTTGCCTCATTATTAATATTATTTTCCCATTCAACTGGGGATTTTTTATGTTTTATTGACCTCTTTGCCGATAGCCTTGTGGTATTCATTGATGTTAAAAAGGTAGTGATTACCAGTTTTATCAGATTTTTATAAGGATTTTGTTGGATTTACAGATATTGGTCATGACTTTTTTCATATTCATCTGTAGTTTAGGTGTGGTGGTGGTGGTGTATTTAATCCTATTTACTACAGAGAATAAATCTTTTTTGAAACCAAAGAGTAGATCATTGCTAGGTGGGGTTTTCTGGGATTAAAAGCCAAAGGAATCGAAAGGTTCATATGCATTTCAAAAGACCAGTGTAGTTATTAATATATACTAATACATAAACAACCTCACCAACAGCTACAATGAGACAGTCTACAAAACAGCAGAGGAGGTACTTAGTCATCAGAGGAAGCAACATTAGCCATGGATTTCGAATGATATGATCTTTAGTAATAAATTATGACCCCGTTATAAAGATTATCCTATCTTGGTGTGGCTCCAAATACTTGTTTAAATATATATATATGTATGTATGTATGTGTGTATATATATATATATATATATATATATATATATATATATATATATACACACACACACACGGTGCGATGGATAAATTGTCGTCTAAATTATGCAAAAATGAAAATAACACTGACATCTCATTTTAACAGATATATTTACCAAAATTACACAAAAATATATTGAAATAAAGGCTAAAGAGTAAATTTATTCATACTGGATTGGTTGAGGCCTGGGTCAATAATGACCACGCTTTCCACTGATGATAAGCACCAGGGTAGAGGCAATAAGTCAGCTACTGGAGCAAGAAACACCTACAAGATGCCATCTTACCATTGGTTCATGGAATGTCCTCACACTCTATTCCAGCAGTAAAGTGATAGAACTTGAATACGAACTAAAACATTACCAGTAGGATGTAATTAGGACTAACAGAAGTGAGATGGACTGGCTTCGGGGAGACAGTCTGTGACGAAATACATGACCTACCACGGAGTTCAAAACGAACGCGAATGTGTCTTGCCTGCAAAGTAATGACTAAAAGAAACATGGCCGCTATTGATGACACCATTTATGCACGCCTATCTCATCCAAAACGAGATGATATTTGTACACATGCAAATTTTGGCCATATCAGACTGGCATAAAAACTCAGGTCGGGAGTCATTTGGTGGACTTTGTGCAATAGAGTTGGACGTACACATTGACAGACGGACAAAGAGGAAGTCGAAGTAGGCGCAGCTGAGTTGGTGTCTGTTTCACGACTGCCCGGTGCAACGGCCGAGAAAGGGAGACTCGCAATCCATTTCCTTGAGGCGACCGACGACAAAGGAAGAGTAGCTGGTCTGCCGGCAAACGGTGCACTGCACTTTCTGACCCCCCCCCCTCTCATCACCACTTTTTCCTTCTTGTTTACTACACAGTCACTGAGGATGGGCACAAGATGTGGTACAGCAGACATGAGTCATGACTTGAACAGGGAGTGGCCTTCATTGTACGCAAAAATGTCATTGGCTACATGCTGAACTGCACACCAGTATCCAGCCGGATTGTTACCATCTGTGTGTCAGCCAAACCAATGAAGATCACCATTGTTCAAGTGTATGCACTAACCACTGACAATGAAGACCAAGAAGTGGAAGAGTTCTATGACAAAATAGAAAATACCATCAGGAAGGTTCTGAATAAAAACTTCCTCATTGTTCAAGGCGACTTCAACACCAAAGTTGGACCTGATGCCAATGAGAACTGGACTGGAACAGTTGGCCAGTATGATACTGGAGTCAGCAATGATAGGGAATTTTGCCTTTTGTTGCTTGTGAGCAAACAGAGGCTCACCATCGCTGAGTACTATGAAACCAACAACTAAGTACGCAAGTAGATGAGGGTAGCCAAGGAATGTTGGATCAACCAGCAGTGTGAAAGCATCGAGAAAGGAATGAAAAATGGGAACAGTAGACAAGCATATGATATATTGAAAAAGCTTACAAAGTCATGGCAGAGCAGATCCACAGTCATTGAGGATAGCTTGGGTGAACGTCTAACCGAAAACACCACAGTTCTGAACAGATGGACACAATACTATTGGGTCCTATACATCCCATACAGCCTGACATCAGTTTGATGAGGACTCAACATCAACAAGGGCCCCTCAACACTGGAAGTGGTGAGAGGAGAGGTGGAAGAAGCAATACACTGTTTACCAACAGAGAAGTCATTAGAAGCAGACAATATTTCAGCAGAACTGCTTAAGCATGGAGGGAATGAATTGGTCACAGTAATATAGGTACTGCCAATAATTTGCTGAAAAAAGAGCATACCATGATGAAAAAAGGCTCCAAACTTAATAAAAACAAAGTTTTATCTTCAAAATGTTTGTTATTATGAAGAGAAATGACCAAAGTATTTTTTAATTATCTTTCAAAATCTTTTACTCATTTCTAACATATTCAAAATTTGTGTTGAAAATCTTGTTTTTTTTTTCTTTGTTGTTGACGGTGTAACAGAGCTGGTAATAGTCATCTTTGCACCATTGTTTCCAGTGAAACACATTAATTTTGAAACTCTTGCAAAAATCAAATAATTGTCAGATTTTAATGAAATTTTCAGGACTTATTCACAAATGAATGAATTTATTTTTGAAAATATTATTTCTAGAAAATATTGGTAAAACTATATTTTTTTTTTTACATCTGTTAACTCCCCTCTTACTTAATTTCATAAAATTTTTTTTTTCAAAACTATTACCAACTTTTCAAAAATTTACTCCAAATCGTAAAATAAAACTATTTAATTAGGTAAAGTTATAATTGCTTCTATAAATAATATATATTAAGGACATTATAATCTGAAGAAAAAAAAATTTTGATGAATAATGAATTTTTTCAAGAATTGTTTGCATTTTTCTTTTTTTTTAATTATAAAATTTCAAAAATATTTTTAAATTCTTCCAAACATCGATAAAGTTAGGTTATTAAGTGAAGACTATCCTAAGTGAAAATTGAAAAGCTTAATAGAAATCATCCCACCAAAAGTTTGTAAAATATTTAAAAATAATTTTTTTGTTTGTTTAAATATCCTTTTTTTTTTTTGTATAGTGTTTCATATGCAAAATCATTGTTAGAAGATCACGATTTTCAAGGGTTGTCTTCCTTATACCCATAAATCTTTTAGTCCTACTTAAGAAAAATAATTTGTTTTTATTTATTTATTTATTTTTTTAAAGTTTCTTTATTCTTTTTTGTGAGTTATATTTTGATAAAAAAACATTTGGAAGCTAACCCTTTATTTCATTTTAAACTTAATGTTTAGTTTAATTATTTTTATACTTTATTTATTGAAATTAGTTTTCTTTCCTCATTTTCTTTTTAATCATGGTAGGTTCCTCCACTAATTCTTGATACCTAAGTTTTAAAAATGAATTTAAAAAACAAAAATGAAAAAGCTTTCATTTTAGCTTTAATTGAAAGCTAAATGATTAAAAAATAAAATTTTACTATTTCCAGTACGCCAAATACTCTGGGATATTTCAAATAGAAATTATATATCGATTAGAATGGTTTTTGTATTTTTTGTCAGTAAAAAAAAGTGATAAAAATTTTTGCCATTTTTTGTAAAAAAAAGTTATCTGTCTATATTTCTGAGATGAGGTATTATGTACACTATTTACATTATTTGGACTATCGTCCTTATCTTTGTTGCCATATTTATCACAATGTTTTGGCCGTTGTATGCTCCCACCTTCTTCGGGTGGTTGGAATGTCAAACTGAACCTTTTATTTTGCTCGCTGCAGTATTTATTTTATTTCCAACCACTTGAAGAAGGCTGGAGTGTACAACAGCTGAAATGTTGTGATAAATATGGCAACAAAGATGAGGATGATAGTCCGAATAATGTAAATATCAAACAAAAGTTAATTCTCGTTTTTAAAAATTTTGTAAAATACAATATATTTTACTGAAACATTGAGGGAAATTAGCAAATTTAAAGTTAAATTAATCTGATTTGAAACAAAAAAATATTAAAATGTGTACACTGCTGATGCAAAAAAAAGAAACTTAACCAAAATTTTTAACATGGTAGAGAAAGGATTAAAAAATTAGAAATAATTTATGAAATGTTATTAATTTAAGAATTTTTTATTGTATTTTAAATTTCATTATATTTTCAGAAAGCATCTTCAGTCATAAGTTTAAGTAGCTAAAAAAATTCAATAAAATATTAAATAATTGCTTAAAGTATTTTGTTAATTTAAAAAAATTACCTGGTAGTTAAAAAACAAAAACAAACTATTTTTACTTAGAATTCATAAATTTATGTCAATTCTAGTCCACAATACTTAACCTGTCAACACTTTCGGCCATCAATTTATCGATGGAGATGTGAGAATACAAGACCCCATGGTCAAGAAATGATTGTATAGGAAATTTTATGCCATAAGTAATATTTATTTCAGAATAGATTAATTTAATTTTAATTTAGCTAATTTTATCCAAATAACATTTCAAAAATGTACATTTTATTTTTGCAAGATTTTTAAAACCGAGAATTAAGTTTTGTTTCAATCAGTCAGTTATGTGCCATGCGTGATACCCACTTAGGTGATCATTTATCTTTTGATAAATGACTGATGAGGCAGATTTTTTCCTGCAGTAGGTTGTGATTTCTTTCTGCTGTAGACCAGTTGCCATCCAAGGCTATAGAACCAGGTCTGTCCTGCTATTTATCCATAGGTGGGGTGGTGGGAAGGGGTGAGAAGAGGATTTATATCTTTCCCAAGAGTATTAGCATGTAAGTGAATGTAATGGATTCAGCTGGAATTTGAAGTCAGCTCACTGATTACTCAAACCGAGCTGCTATCCATTACTCCACCATCAAAAAAATTAAAAATGGTCGTTTTGATTGGTTTTTCTGGAAAAAAAAAAATGAATCGACTAAAAATTATTTCAATTTCTATTTGAAATACACCACAAGATTTTGCTTTCTGGAATTAGAAAATTTAATCCTTCAGCTTTCAATTGAAGCTAAAAAGAAAACTCCAAGAAAGATTTTTCATTTATGAAAATACATTTAAACCTTAGGTATACCAAATTTTTGGAGGTACCTATCGTAATAACATCAGTCTGCCTGAAAATCTGGGAGACAAAACAGTGGCCCATAGAATGGATTCAATCACTCATCATCCCCATGCGCCAAAAAGGAAACCTCTGCCAGTGCCAGAATTACAGGACCATCAGCGTTATTAGCTACACCGGTAAAATCATGCTAAGAGACATTTTAAATAAACTCAAGAAAGAGGCTGATGAACATTCTAGCAGAAGAACAAGTTGGTTTTAGGGAAGGCAGAAGCAGACCTTCAATTGCCACATTCTGTTGGAGAAACATCAGAGGGGTTTGTTTTATAACTTTATGGATTTTAAGAAGGCCTTTGATAGAGTGTCGTATGATGGTCTATGGAAGGTCCTGAGAAATTTTGGCATAGAAGAGGGCCTCATCCAAACCATTGAGGCACTGTGTAAGACCTCCAGTAGTGCAGTCCTCCTCAACAGTCAGGTGGGTGACTATTTCAAGACCACAACTGGCAGGCTACTAAGAGACCATCTTGGCAAAAGTAAAGACAAGATAGCTGTTGTTGCTTGGAAATGTCATATGCCACAATACTCTACCAAAAGTAGTCCTTAAAGATATCTTGGAAAGAGGTAGATGTAAGGGGGGGAGCAGTTTCAACAGTTTCTTTCTATGTCTGCTATCAACTCTGAGTTGTTTGCATATCTTATGTTGTTAAGATGGTGACATGCTGAAATTGTCTTAAGTTACTAGCATCTAAGAGAAGGAAAACTCTGAATGTAAACCTCCGCTGCCTTGCGGCCACACCCAATTTTTGGAAAGGCCTTGTAAGTAAACCTCGATGACAAATCCGGAGTTGGAGGCTCTAAGACAGTCCGATGTTATGATCAATTTCCTTCTGGCAATTCCTGCATTGACTTCAGTTCCAGGCTGTATTGGCCTCTACTTTTCCCTTGGACAACATTGGTGACGTAGAGAGGGAAGACGTGCTTTATGTGCACCTGGCGATCTCTCATAAAAGCCTGACTTGTTTGCATATCTTATGTTGTTAAGATGGTGACATGCTGAAATCGTCTCAAGTTACTAGCATCTAAGAGAAGGAAAACTCTGAATGTAAACCTCCGCTGCCTTGCAGCTTTACACAATCTTTGGAAAGGCTTTGTGAGTAAACCCTGATGACAAATCCGGAGCTGGAGTCCTTAAGACAGTCTGATGTTATGATCAACTTCCTTCTGGCAATTCCTGCAATGATGCCAGTGCTAAACTGTATTGGCCTCTGCCTTTGGACAACATTGGTGGCATAGAGAGGGAAGACATGCTGCATGGTTGAACCACTGATCTCTTATAAAACCCAACCCAGGTCTGCACCCTGGAGAGGACACTCCAGCATTGCCTCACCATGATAGCAAAACACAGGAAGCAACAGTCTACTGATGGGAGGATTCTGAAGGTCATTCTCTATGGGGAACTGGCCACTAGTAAGAGGGCACGAGGGTGACCTCAACTTCACTTCAAGGACATCTGTTATAGTAACATGAGGGTGATGGATGTGGACATCGGTAAGATGTTGCCAACAATTGCTAACACTGGAGACCTGATTTCCACCAAAGACTGGAGTGAGGAGAGAAGAAACAGAGGCTTGCTGCTGGGATGAAGTGTTCTTGAAGGAGAGAAAACAACACGTCATGATCTAGGGAGAGAATCTTCACATGCATTGGTTGCAATCGAGACTGTTACTCCTGTGTGGGTCTGTACAGCCATAACAGATGCCACACTGCCATCAGCAGCTGAGGCATAACTTTTTTGGCCTCATGTACAGGGTCTCTTGAGACCAATGGATACCACATACATATTACAATCCCATCTGTTCCATTTTCCTTATACGATTATATTGAATAACTTGGTGCTACCTTCCTGTACTAGCTTTGATTCTAGTCAAGAAAAATAAATCTTGGTTTAAATGAACTCCAGTACTACAGTAAAACATATCTACCCAGGTGTCAGTAAATTATAAGATTTTCTTCATCAGTATTTGAATAAAGCAGGAAAAGTGTAATATCTTTTGAGTTCTGTGTTTGTCATGCAACAAGAGAATTTTGTGGACTCTATATGACACACATGATAGTATGAATGGTAAAAAAGTCTGTCATAACATGATTTTTCCTTTCCTTTATTTTAATAATATTATCATTAGTTATTTCTTATCTTCTCAATTTAATATTGTCTTCGTGTAGCTTCTGGTGTTCTACCTGCTGTTCAATGATCAAATCTAATTTCCAGTGTTTTTTTTTTTTTAATTATTATTAAACAAGAAATTAACAAAAGAAAACTGAAAAATTTAATTTTGTTTTAACAAAATCTATAATGAAATCTATAATGTCCTGGGGAAAAACTTGCTGAGACATTCACCAAATTTTAGCAACATATGAGCAATGATTAAGAAAAAGTAAGAGAGAATTTATTTGAAACATTTTACTTGAAATATATTGCCAATTATTATTTTTTGCTGTTGAGAAATGGAAGAAAAATGTCTTTCAAGCAAAGCTTGAATTCCTACTGTACAATTGGTTTAGAGCGCTTTATTTTTATTTGTTTACTTGGTTCGTAGATTAAACTCAGGAACATATATAACATAATATAGGTCATGGTTTTCAGTTGGACAATAGGTTTAGGAGATTTGGATGTATGTATTCTTATTTGTCAGAATAGTCCTCAGATGATCCTAGAATGATCTTTTTTTTAGAATAGTCCTCAGTTGATCCTTGAATGATTTTATTTGTCAGAATAGTCTTCAGATGACCCTAGAATGATCTTATTTGTCAGAATAGTCCTTAGAATACCCAAAAATGATCTTATTTTTTAGAATAGTCCTCAGATGATCCTTGAATGATCTTTTTTTTTAGAATAGTCCTCAGATGATGCTTGAATGATCTTATTTTTTAGAATAGTCCTCAGATGGTCTGTGAATGATCATATTTGTCAGATTAGTCCTTAGATTATTTGTGAATGATCTTATTTGTCAGAATAGTTCTTTGATGACCCTAGAATGATCTTATTTGTCAGAATAGTCCTTAGATTACCCAAGAATGATCTTATTTGTCAGAATAGTCCTCAGATGATCCTTGAATGATCTTATTTGTCAGAATAGTCCTCAGATGATCCTAGAATGATCTTATTTGTCAGAATAGTCCTCAGTTGACCCAAGAAGGATCTTATTTATCAGAATATTTCTCAGATGTTCCTTGAATGATCTTATTTTTTAGAATAGTCCTCAGATGATCTGTGAATGATCTTATTTCTCAGAATAGTCCTCAGATGATCTGTGAATGATCTTATTTGTCAGAATAGTCTTCAAATGACTCTAGAATGATCTTATTTGTTAGAATAGTCCTTAGATTACCCAAGAATGATCTTATTTTTCAGAAGAGTCCTCAGATGATCCTAGAATAATCTTATTTGTCAGAATAGTCCTCAGATGACACTAGAATGATCTTATTTGTCAGAATATACCTTAGATGACTCTAGAATGAAATCTAAGGATAAAAAGTTTCTTGGCCTGATTAAGAAACAATTTCCAACTGTTGATGTTTGTTCAGATATTGGAAAATGGGTTCGGCTGAGAACATTTCACAGACCCCTTGTATATTATGCTTATTGTGCCAGGGAGGAATTAGTCAATAAATGAGATGACTTGTACCCACATATTTACTGTTTGCTAGAAGAGTTCCTAGTTTAACCCAGAATGAAATATAGCATACTGATTGTGTTTGGGAGGTCATATTTTGGAATTGGTCAACAGATTCAGGTGACTGGTATCACTTTATCAGTCTGAATTTTGTCTGGAAAGTATCCAACTATTTTAACCTTCTTGAAAATTGTTTCAGTGACTTTTGTTATAATTTTGTAGCCTGTTTGAGAAGGCATTATTGTACATTGGTGAGAACTCTCCCTTGAGGCTTCTCAGACATCATTGATCAAGCTTATATAGTGTGTGACCATTACATTCTTGATTAAGGATTTTGGAAAAAGATCACGTCACTTAGGTCTGTTAGAAAGTACAGATTTTGCTGTTTATGTCTTCTGGCTTTTCCCAAAACTATGATTGCCAGTGAAAGGCAAAGTAAATAGATTATTAAGCCTGGATAAGATTGCATTTAAGGAGAAAATGGCAAAGCAGAAGATGTCAGTTTTGAGACAAACTATTTGGAATAGTAGAACGTATACTCAGTTTGTGGATAATTCTAGAAGTGTATGAAATTGAAGCTTATTTGAATTTATTGGGGTTATACAGATAAAGTAAAAGACTTCAGGCAAAAGAAATGTGGTTCTGCAGAAGGATTCTGAGAATATCATGGAAGGAATATGTGAGCAAAAACAAAGTTTTAGGGAAGTGGAAACAAAAAGGACATTTATACTTAATATCAGAAACAGATAGTTGAAAATTCTAGTGCTAATAATGGGGAAAGAGGGCTTAGAAAATTTGACACTCACAGGACATAATGAAGGCAAGAGGAACAGAGGAAAGCAGCAATAACCTATCTGATGAGATTGAGTAAATGTTTGGTAGGAAAAGGATTAGGAGTGATAACAAAAAGACAGAATTTACTCAGAGCTGCAAAGAACAGGAAATTGTGGTGAACCATGATTGGCCAAGTCCCGAAGGGACATGGTGCATAGAAGTGGAAGAACTAAATGTTTATTTATTTTATTTATTCTCTTGTCCAGAAATGAATTAATTAATGTTCCTATTTCTAGTCATATATAAAACCACCATAAACTCTGATGTAATCTTCAAGTGAATTTCAGCAAGAATATTACAAAGTTCAAACAGTTCTCAAGAAAATAAGGAGAATGATTAAAGATATGTCATGTTGAAAATACAGAATAGAATTCACTTTTGATTAAAATGTAGTACCTGTTCCTTGAAATTCAATAAAGTCAATTCACACTCCTTCTTTGTTTTTTGAATAGGAGTAGATGTTTATCCCTTGTTTCCTGTTTAGGATTTGGTTTCCGGTACCTTTTAAAGTCTACTTAAACTCTATATTTCTAACGTCTCTGCCTAAACTCTGAATTTTTGTTTACTATTCATTTATGCTTTTACCTCAACAGGAGTAGATAGTTTCACTTATTGTCTGGTTCACACACCTCCCCTAGTTTTTTGAGCATGAGTAGTTGTTTATCTCTTGTTTCCTGTTTGGGTTTTCAGTTCCTTCTAATGTCTTTTTATTCTCTTTCACTCCCAGTAGCCCTCTTGTATCTTAGTGGCATTATTGCTTTGTTTGGGGTGAACTGATTAAAAAAACATGTGCTTTTCATGACTGATTTCCAATTATAAAAATGTCAGTCTTATAAATAAAATCAAGTCAATCCACATGTAAAAGTATGAGATAATGATATATAAATTGTTATATATCAAGAACAATATTGGGGAAAAATGTATGACAAAGTGGAAAAAGATAATATCTAATTCATCAGACAAAAGAAATTTTCTGTTTACTTGTAAAACAAATGGCTTAAAGAAATATCAAGTCATTTTGTACATACTTTTTATATTGGGGGAAATATGTATGACAAAATGTAAAAAGGTTGGCATATTGCATCCTTTATTCCTGCAAACCGTCAGTCATGTGATTTCATGCAAGTATAATCATTGACCGATTCCAAACCCGATTTCACTCACATAGCTTTATCAGACTAAATTTGTTACCTAACAAATTTAGTCCAATGTATCTGTCTATATTACTGAGATGAGGTATTATGTACACTATTTACATTATTTGAACTATTGTCCAAATCTTTGTTGCCATATTTATTACATTTTGGCCATTGTATGCTCTGGCCTTCTTCAGATGGTTGGAATGTCGAACTGAACCCTTTATTTCGCTCACTGGGGTAGACTGTTCTAGTTCCATGTGCCATGTTTTTAATGGATGTCAGTTATCACTTATCTCCTGTTAATTCCCCTCTCCAAGTTCTCCACTGCCGTAACTGGGTATTGAAGTCCCACTCTTTGGGACCTGTCACTGGATCTAACCAATGCCTTTATCCACTGTGCCATGTGTCCTTGAGGACATCTGTGTATGAATTTCTGGGTATTATAAACCTAATGTCTTCAGCAACCATTTTTGCCAGTGCTCATATTGCAATTTTTACTTTTACAATTCATGATTTTACCAGAGCTCATATTGCAATTTTTCTTGTTATTATCACTTTTCTCTGGCACTCCTTATTACTGGTTCCCATATTGTATTCATTTCTATGCTTGGTCGACTCAGGAGATTTTTGTGGCCTATCATATGTGCTGATCCCTTAAGTGTTGTTCAGCTTTTGAATGTTGTCCTGATGTTATATGGACCGCAGATCATTTGTACTTTCTCTGATAACCCCTTCAAATAAGGCAGGCAGACTGTTTTCTGAGTGTTGTACTCCTCTTGTACCCACCTATCCCAGTTTTTTGGGTCTGCTGCCATGTACCAAGGGTAGTTGTTACGTTGTAGGCTACTACTTATACTGACCAATCCTTTATCTAATGTCTTTGGGTCACCACTTATGACTTTTGCTCAGTGTTGTAAGCAGCGGACGATCCCTTTCTTTATGCTGTGTGGATGGTGGGAGTTGAAATTGAGGTACTGTCCAGTAAATGTCGATTTACAGTATATGGATGTCTTGAATCCATGCACTGTTCGAGATATTAGAACATCCAAGAATGGGAGTGTGCTGTTACTCTCTTTCTCTATTGTGAACTGTATCGAAGGTCTTATTGAGTTCACATGGTCCAGTAGAACCTGAACATCTTCCTGGTGTGGTCAGAGTATGAAGGTATCATCTATGTACCTTAACCATAGAGTTGGCTTTAAAGGGTTCAGTTCGACATTCCAACCACCTGAAGAAGGCCGGAGCGTACAACGGCTGAAACGTTGTAATAAATATGGCGACAAAGTTTAGTCCAATGTAGTTTTAAAGGACGAAACGCATCACATGAAAACTTTTTTCTACTTTGTCATACATTTTCCCCCCTCAATATAAAAGTATGTAAAAAAATGACTTGGCATTTCTTTAAGCCATTTTCTTACAAGTAAACAGAAAATATCTTTTGTCTGATAAATTAGGTATTATTTCGTCTTGTGCATGTTCAAAAGTTAACAGACTTTAATATTGAAAAAAAAAACAAAAAACAGGCTAAATACACATTTGAAAAGCTTGTTTTTTCACTGAAAACTTTTGCACTCACCTAATACATTCAGTGTTTTAGATAAAACAATCCTTCCTACAGCATTACCGCGAACAGACCCCATTGATTGTGTAATGAGTTCAATCTTCACTGGGCACCCCACTGACGCAACATTGTTGTGAACCTAAGTTTAAGAAATCCCTTTGTAAGTAATGGAATGATAATGGGTGTGAGGTTGAGCAGTTGTATTCTGACTCTAGTTTGAATCTCGGAAGAGTTGATTTGTCAGGGAAGTGACTTCTTGATAATATTGGCTTGGGAAACTATCTCAGCATGTTGTACCATTGAGATGTGCCTAACAAACCATGCTATGTGTTAACCCAAGCTTTGTGAGTGAAATGGGGTAGATAAACTGTTTGGAAACTGCCAATGGTTATGCTAGCATAAAGTCACAAGGTCATTGTGACTGAGGGTTTGGGGGAACTAGCCTTGTTCAACCACTGATCATGCCAGATAGTATACTCTCTCTCTCTCAGCAACTGTAACTAAGATCATTGCAGTATGAAACACAGATTGATTCTGTGGATATTGAAGAAGCACTAATGTGACTGAGCAAGTGTCTGTGACAGGGATTGGATAACCACTATAGCTGTTGAGTGTTCTCAGAAATGAGTAACCAGCAAATTACTTAAGAGATTGTATCTATGCAATGTCTGTTTCGGTTTTCTCTTCCTTCTTCTGTGTTCTTATCAATTGAAACAATTTCAAAGCAAAAAAAAAAAATGGTTCTTACATAACGTATGTGATTGAGTTGAACAAATTCTTGTCAGCTTATAATTTTGTGTTGAATTATAAATAAAGATATTTTTTTTTACATTATTTGTTTCTGCCTCTTGTCTTAAGCTGACAGAATCTTGGAAACAAAGATAGAATTTTAAGTGCAATCAGTTTAAAAACACAAACATTTGGATTAAGTTACATGTGTTAGGCACAAAGAAAATCTAATGTGTGTGATAGTGCTAAGAAAAAACAGATTATCTCCCTTTTGTGCAGCATTTCAGGGTTGTTCTCAAATACCTGATCCATCTCACTATCTTTCTGACTGTCTCATACAGTCATGGCCAAAAGTTCAAAACCACTCTCTGGTGTGGCAATTTGAGAATGAGTTATTAACAGTGAATTTTTTTCTAGTCAGTCTGTATGTGTGTGTGTGTGTGTGTGAGCTTATACATACCATGCATATACAGTATGCATACATAAAAATATGGCAACCTGGGTAAGATGATAAACTACATCCGTGTCCTGGGTAAGATGATAAACTATGTCCAACTGAAAGGCCTCTGATCAGGAGGTTTTGAAGAGCATGCAACCACCTCTTAATTGCTGGTTTTCCCAGGTCCACACTGACCTGGGGTAGTAGCACCTGTTAGGGTCCCAACTATAGGCAAATAGTTTACCCTCAAACTGGGGTCAAAACACTATGAAAGTGTAAAAATAGGTTTTAATACCAGCAATACATTTTTGAAGGAAAAAAAAACATTTTTGAGGAAAAAAAATTTACCAGCAATATAGTTTTCGGGAAAAATATTATCATCAATAGAAATCTTGTCGGCATTAAATAACCCATTGAGGTTGATATGCCTTAAACTAAACCAAACCAAATCATAAAAAATATGTGTGTATGCGTGTACATGTGTAATTATGTATGTACTGTATATTATATATATATATATATATATATATATATATATATATATATCTCAGTAACACAATATGTTTTATAAATATTGTAAAATTCTAAAATTAAATGCTAATACTATTGCATATATGCAGTCTTATGTTCTTAAGGAAAGTTAATGACATCTTAGGCTTCCTTCATGTGAATAGAAGTTCACTTTTTGAATAATAAGAATTATATGTCATGGGGAGAGGGGGGGTCATCTGGATTTTAGAGACGCTTAGGTGGGACGTAGACAAAAAAAAATGTTGAGAACAATGGTTTTGTAACCTTATTCTTCATGAAGTCTTACAAATTTTCTCTGGGGTTGAGGTTAGGGCTGTTGCCAGGACATTCCAACACAGTGATCCTAAGATATTTTTGCATTTTCTTTCTTTTCTTGGCATGGGACACCATTATGCATAAATATGTTGCAATCATGTACATGAATGTGGATCTCTAGTTTATCCTGCAACTGTTCCAGATACTTTTGACCATTCTTGTTGTTCCAGAGTCCACAAAATACAAACCACCTGTGAGGAATTGGTTTGGATGCTTGAAAAAAAATGAGCATTCATATGAGAGACAGGGAAAAATGATCATTCTTATATGAGAGAACGGAAGATGTAAAAATGGTCATATGGGATAAAGAGAGAAGGAGAGGAAGGGGAGAAGATAATAAAAATGGTCATTCATATGAGAGAGAGTGAGAGGAAGGTGGGAAAAATCATCATACATGTGAGAGAGAGGGGAAGATGAAAAATGGCCATTCTTATATGAGAGAGAAAGGTAAAAATGGTTATTCTTATGAGTGAGAGTGTAAAATGTGGAAAAAATGGTTATTTATATAGAAGAGAGATGAGGGACAAAAATTGCCATTCGTATGAGTGGAGAAAGGGTGGAGAGTAAGGATTCCATCTTCAACTGATTCAATTTTGGTAACAATTTTTGAATCATGACTGAAGACAATTTAGAATAGGACATAATTTTGATTTGAAAAATCTGAAAATGTGAAATTTAAAATCGGACATGATTTTGCTTTGAAAAATCTGAAAATGTGAAATTTAAAATTGGACATGATTTTGCTTTGAAAAATCTGTGAAAATGTGAAATTTAAAATCGGACATGATTTTGCTTTGAAAAATCTGAAAATGTGAAATTTAAAATCAGACATGATTTTGCTTTGAAAAATCTGAAAATGTGAAATTTAAAATCGGACATGATTTTGCTTTGAAAAATCTGAAAATTAAAATAGTACATCATGTGAAAGAAAACCAATTAAACTTACTAAAACAATATTTATACATTAAATCATAAAGTGAATATCTTATATTGAAGTGTGATTTCCATTGTTATTAGTACTTTATCAAATAGAGATTGTATTTAAATTCATTCTAACTTCACCTATTTTATAAAATTGCTTTAGAGGAGCAATGAATCTCTTCTGCCTGCCAACAGTTAACTCTGATTTATGTAACTGTTTCTTTATGGACTTTATCAAATATTTGTTTTCAGGGTTTTCACTCAGTCTGATTCTCTGGCAAATCTATTCTCTTTTTGTTGAATGGTTTCTTTCTTTGTATCTATTCAACTAGCTCGTCCCCACCCGCCAACTCTTTGATGGGCTTTGTCTTTTTTTCCTGCTTCTGTTGTATTGGATGCTTTAAATGGAAATGCTGAACAACATTGGCCCATTTAACAGAGGAAAGTAGAAATAGAGAGAGAGAGAGAGAGAAAAACAAACACACCAATATTGAAAGAAAACGAATGCCGTTTGAAATGACATGCTCTGATCAGATGTGACATTTAGGAGGCAAAAAAAATGAAGTTGAGATAATACTTTTCTGAAGAACATTACACTAAACATAGCAAAAGCAATCAGTGTGTGTGTGTATATATTCAGTTACTTTGTACATGTAGTTTTATAATCTTTTGTTGCTATAAAGTATAAATATTTTTGGAAATTATTTATCTATATATGAAATTCTGTGACTTCTGTTAGTCTGTTCATCTGCCACACCTTTTAAAATAGCTATACATTAACCAATCAAAACCAAATTTTAGGAAAAAGTGCAAACAAGTAAAGGGGTACAAAGTACAGTTGGTTTTGCTAGGGCACACAGCTTAATAAAATAAATTCTCATTAATCTTTTGAGGAAAAATTAAGTTTTATTATTTAACATACAAAATACTCTTATTTTAAAAATGATTAAAATAACAAATACTTATTTAATAAAACTGAAGTATTGTTTTTTACATATCTTTTTTTAAAGTTTTTATCTATACAAGAATCCAGTTTCCAGTACACACTGTAAACTATAAACAAATCACAACTCCAAACGCTTCAAAAAGTTGGAATTTAGCTCCAGAAAGAAATATTTATGCATCGCCAGTTGTATGTTGCATGCTCAAGAGTAAGAAATCCTAAGATTTTATTCTTCACTGTTAAAAAGGAAAAAAAAAATTTCTTAAAAAAATATTGTTTATCATGATGTCCTATAAAATTAAAGAAATTATTAAACCGCAAAGTAGGGTTTTTCCAAATAAATCAGCTTATTCAAATTTCATTGATTGGTTTGCGAAATGAAATGTAGAGTTTGTAAATCTTGACAAAAAATGTTAGTGATAACTTTAACAATATTAAATACTGTGAGTACTTCAACACATGTCAGCCTGTTGCAAAAAAATTCTAGTATATATATATATTTCTGTTACATGGTTTTGAATCTGTAGGCTTGGATTGCGTGAGTGGTGTAATAGATAACGGCTTGGAATTAAAAATCAGAAAGCTGAGTTTGAATTCCAGCCAGGTTTGTTATATTCATCTACATGCAAATACCCTTTGAAAAGGTATGAATCCACCTCTTCTTCCTCTAGCTATGGGTTAATTAGTAAGACTTGTATCAGTAAACTTTTATTATCTCAAAAAAAAAAAACAAACAATTTTTACAACCTAAAAATATTTTCTGGCTTTAAATAACCTGCTGTATAAAAGGAATCAGTCAATCAATTACATATTACTTAGTGATTATTACATATTATATCAAGTATTATGTATTACCTGCAGATTTTTACATATATATTCTTTGACTCTTTCGTTGTATATACTTAATGATATTGACTTGTGAGTCTATACACTTTAGTTAATTGGTCACAAATAAATTGATCTTAAAAAAACTTGTTAGCTATTGTGATATGAGTGACTCTTTTGTTGTATGTAATTAATAATATTGACTTGTGAGTTTATATATAAATAAAGAAAATTTAAATTTTCATTACAAACTGAAAGATAAATTTTTATCCTGTTCTTCTTGGAGGCTTTATTTGTATGGCATATTTTCAGACAATTTTGAAGACAGTTTCTTTAAAAGGTGGCCATTATTTATTTCTTAGCTCTACATGCGAGTTTGTGTCATTTATTTTCAGTCTTGGTTGATTGGTCTTTATTTCACTCTTGTTGCATCATCATCATTTCCTGATTCTAATGAGACGGCTTTTCTAATTTATTTCTCAAAAAAAAAAAGAAGACATCATCAATTTCTATTATCGCACTCTCAGAATAGCTTTTATCTTTCAATCTGTCATTCTAAGCCAAACAGATCTTTAGATGAAATACCTGGCATCTTTGTGACTAGACAAATACATTCTGACAATACTTTGAAATTGTATATGTATATTAGAAAACCTGATTTGCCCTCTGTATATGTTGACCTTCAATTCTTGTCAAAAAGACAAATATGAATTCCTGTTATAAAATTTTTTCAGATCATTGATGTTTGATCAAGAAATTGATTTATGATCTTCCTCGTGTTTCAGTTGAGCCTTGATTTCTGGACAAGAAATTTTTCATTTACAGTGA
The DNA here is from genome assembly GCA_964036315.1 of Acanthosepion esculentum. NCBI lineage: Eukaryota > Metazoa > Mollusca > Cephalopoda > Sepiida > Sepiidae > Acanthosepion > Acanthosepion esculentum. The sequence goes on from OZ038509.1 coordinate 27,770,610, forward strand.
AACCTTAATTCTTGAACTTAATTCGTTCCAAGTAGTTATTCAAAAACCGAAACAGTTTTTCTCATAAGAATTAATCTGCTGCTTTGATCAACACTCTTGTTCTACAGTATTGTGTATATGATTAATTTCAGAATCAAAAAATTCACTGCTGGATCAAAAGGCGCACATTCCACATTGATGTTTTGCTATTATTTACTTTTTCACTTCAGTTGTGGCTGTCATAACTTTTCGGTTTGCTCTATCACTAATTTCTTTGTGCCATGTCTCTTCAGGATGTTGGTGATCATAGCTCTCCACAATTTCCTGTTGATTGTAGCTCTTAAAAACTTTTTTCTTATCACTCCTAAATCTTGTTCTGGCATCCGTTTACTCAAACTCACTAGGCAAGTCACATGTTGTTTTCCTCTTGCCTTCAATCTGCCCTGTGAGTATCAAATTTTCCAAGCCCTCTTTACTAATTATGTGCCCTAGAAATTTCAACTGTCTCTTCCTGATGTTAAGTATAAGTATCCATTTTATTTCTGTTTCCTCAGCATTTGGTCCATGGTATTCACATACCTTCTGTAAAACCACATTTCATTGTCCAGCATTAATTACCATATAGGAGGTCTGATATTACATAACAGGTGCGTATAATAATGAAATCATATATAAAAACATGGCAAAACGCACACTGATGGAGCGAGCATGCACAGCATCAACAGAAGCCAACGAGTAACTGATGGGGCTTCCTTACTTTTATTTGTGCTTATTCAAGAAGCAAATTTCTATTCAAAAACTGGGGCATATGTTGTTTTGGTAAAGAAGTTTTTTGCACCTCATGGTGGCATAATGGCCTTCAAGCTGGACTTGTAAATCATTAGTAATGTATTTGGTCCTCACTAGGTCTCCCTTGTGGTACTATGCTAAAACTAATCTGTACTAAATAACTTATGATCTGCCGTGTATATACCAATTGAAGTTTTTGAGATTGATCATAAATTAGTATGACAAAACCCTCTATTGTTTATAAAATACATTTCAGGAATTAGTCACTATAAATTTACATATATCCTATGAAAGATAAATCTGCACACATTCGATAAATGTGAATGCAGCAAAGAAAAAAGTTGATGATAAATGATTATGTAATTTTACACTGAGCTTAGGAAATTAAAAAAAAAATGTATCCTTCCACTGAATTGCTTATTCAATTGATAAAAAATGTATCCTTCCACTGAATTGCTTATTCAATTGATAAAAAATGTATCCTTCCACTGAATTGCTTATTCAATTGATAAAAAATGTATCCTTCCACTGAATTGCTTATTCAATTGATAAAAAATGTATCCTTCCACTGAATTGCTTATTCAATTGATAAAAAATGTATCCTTCCACTGAATTGCTTATTCAATTGATAAAAAATGTATCCTTCCACTGAATTGCTTATTCAATTGATAAGATATTTTAATGTAATTGAACAGAGTTTCATTCTAATGAAGCCAATTGTTTTTGTTGTTTCAATTGTGCACGAGATTCAGTCTTAAAAACAATTTTTTGCCTTAGTTTTTTCTACAAAAACTCAATTTACATACATATGTATGTGTGACATCTGTCAGTCTCGAGAAGCCTTGGATCTGCACCCAATGAATTATGAGTCAGCTGTTGATGGCAGGGCAACATCTGTTATGACTGTACAGGCCCACCGGGAATGACAGTCTTGATTGCAATGAATGCATGTGAAGATGCCTTATTGTTATCTTTCCATTGAGCATGCTTCTCCCTGGCTTCATTCCTTCTTTCCTTGCTCCAGCCCTTGGTGTAAATCACGTTTCTAGTGTGACTGATCGTTGGCAATGTCTTCTCACCTCTTGATGTCCATGTTCGTGTCCCTCTTGCAGGCGTCCTTGAAGTGAATATGAGGCCACCTTTGGGTCCTTTTGCCTGTGGCCAGTTCCCCATACAGGAGGACCTTTGGATACAAAATTTTAAGAGATGCTATGTTTATGGGCAAAAGTGAACCGTATCAAGGATAGAGCATGTGTAAATATAAAAGCAGACATTGAAGTCAACGTCCAGTGGCAATAGTCTGTTTCATGCTTAAATGCAATTGTCAGGCTGTGTGTGTGTATACATATATATATATATATATATATATATATATATGTATGAATATCATTTGCCTTGCTAAAGTCTGTCAGAGGACGAAACTTGTTGGTTAAGTTTTCCTTTTGTCTTTTTACATTATATATATATATAGTTGTGAAGATGTGACTCTAACTGAAGGAAAATGCTTTCATGATAATAGTCCCCCCACCTGTCTCCTTAGTGTTATTAGACTTCCCCATTGCAAATATACCCACATCCTCACTACGATAGGTGTTGCTTCTACTGTGGCAAGTAGTTTTTTATGGGATTGAATTGGTAGCCTCATGTTTATCCAGTTTTGGAGTCAGAATTGTCCTTTTCCTAGATGGGTTGCACCTGGTTTCTCTGAAGATCTGGTATAAGATTGAATGCAAAGTGTATTTTCATATCATCTGATCTGAGTCACATACTACACTTGTCTTGATATTTAGATATTTCGAAATTTCTCAACTATTTCAGATAATTTGTCGTTTTAGAAGTTTCAGAATTCATTGAATATCATTAATATTATTTCTAAATTAAAAAAAATAATTTAATTGATTTTTCTTGTCAGTTTGAAGAGGATGTTGAATTCATAAGAAAGTATTAAAAGAAACAGTTATGAGAAAGGAAAAAAACTTCTTACTTCAAATATAAGCATGCCATAATTATTTTCCTGGTTAATTTAATTTTTTTAATCTTTTGTTATAAATCATATTGATTTTTGAAGCTAGGAAATTTTTAATTTTTGGAAGCTTTAAATATGATTTTGTAAAATAATTGTGATTATTTGTTTTTTTACCGTCCAATCAAATAAACGAAGGAATAAATCTGAAATTGCATGTGGAAAATTGTATAATGAAGATAATTTCTTTTTTCTGTTTGTTTTTAAAAAAAATAAATATCTATAAAAGAAAAAAAACCTTTTTCATTACAAGAGACTTGAATTAATGCTTGTCTATTTTTCGCGTTATCACTATATCGGTGAAGTTCATTAACCTAAACTCACACTGTAAAGAAACTTTGAACTCAGAACTCTAGTAAAACAGGCTTTGTTCAGTGATGTAACTATTATCCTTTTATGACTGGGCTTGTCTCTCCCTTTATTAGTTTGCACGTCCATTACGCCCTGCCAACTACATCTGCATCCGGGGTAAGATGATAAACTATGTCCAACAGCAAGGCCTCTGATCAGGATATTTTGAGGAGAATGTAACCACCTCTTAATTGCTGGTGTTCCTGGGTCCATCTTAACCCAGGGTGGTAGCACCTGTTAGGATTCCAGCTATCCCGAAACTGGGGTAAAATCACTATGGAAGTGTAAAAATAGGTTTTAACACCACAAATAATTTGTAAAAGAAAAAAAACTATCACCAGCAATAGTTTTTAAAAAAAAAAGAAAAGAAATTATTACTGACAATACATTTTTGAAGGAAAAAATATTACTGGTAAAAAAAAAATTGTCAGCATTAAATAAACCATTAAGGTTGATATGCCGTAAAACAAACCAAACCAAACCAAACCAACGCCCTGCCAATACCTTGTAAATGATTGACTATTCCATTTTGTTTGTGTGGTAAGACAAAAGACTTATCAGAAATGCTACTTGGTTTCAGTGAGAAAAAGAAAGATAGAAGTGTTTAATGTCTCCTGCTAATACATCTTAAATAATAAACTATTCCATTTTGATTGCATGAGAAGGCAAAAGACATCAAAGATGCTACTTGGTTTCAGTGAGAAAATAAAAGTAAGAAGAGAAGATAGAGGTGTTTAATGTCTGTTTCATTGAAATGAAAAAAGTTGTCAGTTTCAAATCTTTTCATTTGTACCCCCTTACTTCTTAAAATAATGACCAGCATTCATATTTATAATTGTTATTGTAATATTTTGTTAAAGTTGTTAAACTCAAATATTTAACATTGCAATAGGGGAATTTTTATCTGTGGGCTCAGCGGTGGAATATAGGGCCTTAGCCGCCACTTGCTTGATTTGGTTTCTGTCGTAAGTAGACTTTAATGTGGTGGAGTTGCTATCCTTTGCTATACTTTGTTCATAAGTATTTGTATGAAAACAAATGTGATGTCCTCTACTGAAATTTGAACTTGATTAACAATCACATTTTGCACACCAATAATTACAAAACTTTGTGCAAATTCAACATTATTAATAAGTGCTATACTATATCCAGATCAAACATTATGAATAGGTGCAACATTATGTACAAATCCAACATTATGAATAAGTGTGACAGAAATCCAACATTATAAATAAGTGTGACAGAAATCCAACATTATGAATAAGTACTACACTATTTGCCAATCAAACATTATGAATAAGCACAATGCTATGTGCAAATCAAACATTATGAATAAGCACAATGCTATGTGCAAATCAAACATTATGAATAGGTGCTAGGCTATGTGCAGATTATAAATAATTGTGATACTTATCTAATATTATGAATAGGTACTAGGCTATGTAAACATCCAACATTATGAATCCGCTTTACACTATGTGCAAATCCAACTTTATGAATAAGTACTGCACTATATGCAAATTCAATTTTATGAATACTTAAGAAAAAATATTTGCAGAGAAAAATGTTGAAATAAAAAAATAAAATAAATTCACATTTTGAAAAATCTGTTAGAGGAATCAAATTGATAATGCTTTTATTACAGGTTTTCAAATGCAGGTGAGGAATTATGTACAGAATAACAAATCCAATTGGACACACAATGTGTCAGAGTATTTAATGAATGAAATGACAATTCAAGATCCCTCTTTAATATTTCCATCATTTCAATTAATGAGGGTGCTGTAATAATTTGACTTTATCAATACTTACACAGTCTCCAAGACTGAGTTCACAATTCCTTATTTTGTTTGTATCGATTTCAGTTAAATATAAACTCTCAGTTGATTTTTCGTCTTCACCCTCAAATTCCCCAATAGAAGTTGTATGTGATTCAATACTATCTTTGTCAAATGTCTGTAGCTGATGATAGCCTGCCCGTGTGCCCTTCTTGACACGTGTCTTTACTCTGGGTCCCCCATTCTTACCTCCCTCGAGGCTAGGAACACTCAGTGCTATTGGTGTGTATTCATATTTTTCAAAAGAAAAGGTGTGCGCCCGAGGAATCTCTGTTCCCCCTCCCTGCTTTTCGGTCTCGTACTTGCCGACATCTCTCACACTGTGAGGTCTGTAGTTCCTGTTACAAACGATTTTCAGATCAGGGTAAGTGGCCGACCGTTTTGTTGCAGAACATGTCTGGTCGTCCAAGCCATCATCACTCATTTCTATCTCAGTGCTGTTGAGGTCGTCAAGTTCGTAGTCGATATCCGATTCCTGTTCGCACTTCTGTAGGGCAAACACTGAGTTTTTCTTCTTACAAAAGACAATAATTGCTCCCGTGATGCTGAAGGTAAAGAATGCAAAAAGACTTGTGAGAACTAACACTGCTGTAAATGACAGAGCACGATGCTCCTCGAGGCTGAGTGCACCTTGCACTGACTGTGGTTCATTGGCTTCTAAAATGGTTGAAATGTTTGTCATATTAACCATGTTGAGTGTCTTGTTTAACATTAGCAAAACTTTTCTCTTTTTACGAGTGGCTGCTTACTGCCTAACTTTTTAAAAATATTTTTTTAAAGTTTTATTTGAATTCTTGTGAGATTTTTCGAATCCGAACGTCTAATTGCACATCTCAAATTAATAGTGCGATGCAAGATTTTGTGATGCAGCAACAAATATTTTCTCCCGAATCATGTGTTTGCATCATTTTTATCTCTCTTAAATTTATTTTTTGTGGCAGTTTTTTTTTTTTTTTTTTTTTACAATTGTGCAGGTTATTTTGATATAAAATGATTTGAAAAATGCATTTTTTTTTTTATAGATGTAACATCATTATAATTAAAAAGGCAAATGAAAAAAATTAAAATTTATAATTTATTCCTTGTTATTGATAATTTCGCAAGGGAGTAATGGATAGCGACTTGAATTTGAGGAATTGGAGAACTGGGTTTGAATTCCAGTTAAGTTTGTTACATTCACTTACGTGCAAATATGCTTGGGAAAGGTACGAATCCATCTCTTCTCCCCCTCCACCTATAGGTAAATAGCAGGACAGACTGGGTTCTATAACCTTGGGTGGCAATCAGTCTAAGAGAAGGATAACTTTGAATTCAAAACTCCCAACTATGGGTTAAATAGCCTCACCAACCCATAATTAACCAAGTGTAGTGATTATGGTTACGCTCCTGAACACATGGTCAATCAAGGCGCCTTTCCTCCAACAGGAGTGAGAATATCCTGAATTTGGATCTTTTGGCACCCAGAGAATTGCTTTTGTAAGGAATTTTTCTACTGAAATGACTGGTTTGAATTTTCAAAAAGAAAGGAAATAAATGAAAAGGTTGAACATCAGTAAATATAGAAAATAGAAATTAATATTTTTTGTTTAAATGTGAAAATAACAATTGAGAGATTTTAAAATAATTTAGAAAGAAAAATTATGAAAAATTTAATTAAAATATTCTTGTTTATCTTGTCAAAATAGACATTAGAAGAATGTTTTTTCCCTGAAAATTTTAATCTATTTTTCTTCCAGTCACTCACTATGTGACCAATTGTTGAGCTTGTATCTTTTAATCAGTCATTTATTCTCTATCGGATCAATATATCTTGTTATTGATACTGAATTGACCATTCATTCTGTTGGTATTCAATAATCAATCATCTGCGTGAATTTGTTGCAGGATTTGTAGTAATTGAATTCTTCTTTGCCGTTGTCAGTTTTCCCAGGATTCATAATGTAATAAACTTAAAGCATATTAAAATTACTTTGCAGATTCAAAATTGCATTAGTTTTAGCTGTTGTTTTCTATTAAGTAATTTGAAAAGTCTGAGTAGAAATTGGAATGCAAAAGAATAACTTATTTCCTACTGGGCATCAAATGCCAAAACAAAGATGACAGACAGACAGAAATGAGCTTATTTCTCTTATTGATGTTAATACGAGATTGAGGAGTGATTTTGAGAATTTATCAAAAATTTTTTATTTTTTTCCTGCAATCTTCTAATCTTTCCTTCTCACTCGTTTTTCCTTATTCGAGGCAAAGCTGTCCGCTTCAGCTCCATTTCGCTTGCTTCATGTTATTTCTATTGTTGATTGCAGCTTCCAATCTGGACATTGTCTATGTCTTATTCGTTCCTGGATTCTCATTGATGGATATTTCTGACGTCCCCAGTGTTTGTTTCCGCAAAACTTCTTTATACATTTCTCCTGAAAAAGAAAAAAAAAAAAAATTTGTAGAAACTTTTTCTGTACTGTTAATTTTTATCATATATTTCCACATATAAGGTGACCTAAAGATAAGATGAGACTCAAAACTTATGGAAATGTTTGTGATTTTATCTGATATCCATAGTATAAGATGACCAAAAATTAGGCTAGCTGATGCCACCAGTAGAGTTTAGCCTTATCTTAATGATTCCTATGAGTATAAATAAAGCTGATGTTATTAAAAATATTGTTTTGTTTACCTTCAAATTGGTTTTACCTTATCAAATGAAAAGGAATAAAATAATATAAAGTATTAATATGAATCTTTATGAAAAGAACAACAACAATTTCATTCTTATGACTCGAATGAATGAAAACAAAAACTGCATATTCTGTAATGAGAAATAAAGATTTTATGGCAACTTGGATGTTTTGTTGGTCAACACGGAAAAAAAAATTCTGTGTAATGTATGGTAATGAAAAATAAAGTTTACATGTTATACTAAATATTGTTATTAACACAATGTTAATGAATTTTAATTAGAAATATAGATTGTATTTTATCCTAAATGTTCTTATTTAACACTACTATGAGAAGTAATGATTGATGTGAATGCACCCATATCTCTACAAATCAAGAACGAAAGATTTGTTTATGTTACTTCTTACACATGTTTATTGCTCAGCGGAAATTTTTCAGATTGTTGTATAATTGTCTCTTGAATATTGCATTTTAATGTGAAATCAAGAAGTAAAAGTAGTTTTATTACATTTATAAATGTAGTACAACATTATAATGTGAATTGTTTCAACTAGAAATGTTTACATTGGTAGTTACCATACTGAGGCAGTTGTCAGCTTAGCATGATCCACAGTGCAAGCATATTAGCTGACTTACCAGTGCCGATAGCCCACAGGATTTAAAGTTAGTTTTTTGTAATTGTTGTATTAGACGACCTCCTATTTTGGATGGTAATTTTTAAGATTTGAAAGTCGGAAAAATATAGTAACTAGTTTTTTTCATTCATCTTATTTTTATTGTTCTACATCACAATGCTTTGATCACTTTCACATTTTCTATGACCCTTAATTGTCATAAATTGAAAATTATAAACTTCTGGTGAGATTTGAACTCACATTGATTATTCTTAGGAGTCTAACATACACAGTGCCATACGAATTTAGTCGTGCTAATGAAACTAATTGTATTTACACCATTGACATCATTTGGACTGTTGTCCTCATCTTTATTGCCATATTAATGACATTTCAGCCATTGTATATTCTGGCCTTCTTCAGATGAATTTTGAACTGGACCTTTTATTTCGTCTATGGGGGTAGATTGTTCCAGCATATATCACCTGAAAAGAGTCTGCAACATACAACAGCCAAAACATTGTGAATATGGCAATAAAGATGAGGACAACTGTCCAAATGATGTAAATAGTTACAATACTTCATCAAAGAAATACAGACACAACTATTGGCATTGTTCAAATTAGCCATCTAGGTATATTATTCCAATTTTATTTACACATTATAGTTTGAGATGCTCATAACAATTAAATACTATTTTGGATGCATACAATTTTATGAATATTATAAAAGAACCATTTGAGTAAATATAAATTAGTTTGATCTTCAATAGGAGTTCCATGAAGCTGGTTTTCAACTTTAGTTGGCTCAGCTAAGGACCTCTCTTCATAGCTGAAACTGAATACACAGGTCATTTTTTATTCAGCAATCATTGAATAAATGATAAAAAGCGAGAGAAATAAGATGAAAGAAATACTAGTCAAAAATAAATAATAATTGACAAGGCTTTATCTAAGAAATTCACACAACTTAAGACTATTACTAATTGGTGGGAAAGCAAGAGAAATAAGATGAAAGAAATACTAGTCAAAAATGAATAATAATTGCCAAGGTTTCATCTAAGAAATTCAGACAACTTAAGACTATTACTACTGTTAGAGTGTGTGGAGTTACTCACCATGATATGAAGATGCTATAAATGAGATTACCACGTGGAAGAAGAGAAAATTTTATTGAATTGGAAACAATTGGTTGAGTGTAGTTGTTCTAAACTAAAACCTTATTAGAATGTAAGAGAAAAAGAACAATAGATTTGTGGATTACTCAAGGCTATTTAAACCCATGTGTTGTGAATTGAATGTTTTTATTTCTCTTCTTGTTTTTGTTTGGAACATTTTGGCATGGTACTTCTGTTGTTACTATTAACTAAATGTAGCAATTATCTAGTTATTCTAAACCACTTTTGATCTTGTGAGAAATTTGATTTATATGTATCAGTTGTGTCGCTTTCACAGTATTTAACTGTACAACTAGAAAAGAAAATTTCTATCATAGCTTTAGGTAATCTAGATAAATCCCCACCAATTTTCAAGAAAGGAGCTAGTTATCAAAAATTAGAAGAACAATTTAGAAGTCTGTCAATAACCCTTACTCTCAGTGAAAATGCAGAGGATGCTGTCTTAGAAATGGTAACAGACAATATTTATAATGAGGAAGGAGTGAATAACATCATCAGTTGACTTTTGAGGTTCTTAGAAATTTAAAAATTATAAAATACCAAAGGAACTTTCAATAAGAGATTATTGTAATGAATTTGATTAACATTACAAAAGGTCAAATCATATGGCACTTCAATGTCCATGGACGTCCTTGGGTTTCGTTTGTTGAAATTAGCAAATCTTTCACATAACCAAGAACCATTAACATGAGCTACAATTAGTGTACATACATATGGCAACATTAAATAGCAACTGAAAAAAATTCATAGTTCGGAAGATTCTTCATGTTTGCAAATAAAATTAGAAGACAACATTAAATTTAAGAAATTGGATATCTTCTATGGCTGTAGTAGTAGTAGTCATGGTCAGTACCATAATAGACTTACTAATGGTCAGAAGTATCAAAGACCATACTGCTATATAATTGGTATGTAGTCCTGGGTATGATGATAAACTACATCTGGCAGCAAGACCTCTGATTTTGAGGAGTGTGAAACCACATGTTAATTGCAGTTATTCCCAAGTCCAACCTGACCTGGGATGGTAGCATCTGTTAGGGCCCCAGCTCTGGGTAAATAGTGAAACCCCAAACAAAAACAAAATAGTATGAAAATATGAACAATACATTTTAAAGCAAAATGACCAACAATAGTAGAATTACCAACAATGCATTTTATAGCCAAATGAATAACAATACATTTTATAGTAGAATTACCAACAATACATTTTATCTGTAGCTGAAGGCACGCTATTACATTCAAAATATTTAGTTGAAGCTAGAAAATTGTGTTCAGAAAATTAAATTTTGTCATTAAATGATCCATAAGGGGTTGATATGCCGTTGAATCAATCAGATAATGATATACAATAGTTAAACAGTCTGTGAAGAAAGCTGGAATGAAATGAAACTTAATGGAGAATGCAGACCAAAACTGTAATGGTACCACAAAGAGAGGAAGAACCCCAGAAGACAAAGGTAATACAGCTTCTATTTTGAATAAAAATAGTGCTTTATAAAAAGAATATGGAGGTTCAATATAAATTCCATAAAGAAAATGATTGGGTAACAGTAAAACTGATTTCTAAATCTGGCAAATGTTCAGACGACTATGCAAATGAGTGAAATACTGAAAATGAAGCTCAGGAAAGACAAGTGATTGATTTTGACAGAGATGTTGAGGAATGACGAGAATTTAATGAGGATATTGACTTACATCCAGAATCATTTCAGTTGCATGATGCTACTAAAGAATCTCAAATAATGGAAATATTCCAAACTGAAGCACTGCAAGACACCCTTCAGGCCAAACATAAAGAATTAGAGAGTTGGAAGAAAAACAATGTTTATGATGAAGTTGATGATAATAGACAATATTGCATATCTGTAAAAGATGGGTTATAACACCAAAGACGACGAATGAAAAGTTGCTAGGCTACGTGCTCAATGATTTGAGGAGAACAGTATATTTAGGACAGATAGTCCCACATGTATATGGGGAAAATGTATGAATTGCATGTACATCAGGAAAGTGTACGAATTGCTTGTGCATTGCCTCAAATTATTGTGTCCTTCATTCTACCAATTATAAAACAGCTTTCCTATAAGGAAGACCAATTGATAGAAACTTTTATATCTGTCCACCGCGTGAATGTAAAACTAATAAAATTTGGAAAGCTAAAAAGACTATATATGGGTTAGCAGATGCATCTAGAGTCTGGTTTCTACAACTCAAAGAAGAGGTGATTAAACTTGGTGCAAGAATAAGTATATACAATCCAGGTGTTTTCTCCTGGCATTCTACAGATGGTCTTGAAGGTATTCTCGTATGTTCTGTTGACATTCAACTTTGGGAGGGAACTAAAAATTTTGAATTCAGTGTGATAAAAAAAATTGAGGAGTACATTTGATATAATTTGTGAACATTCATCATCAACATTCAAGTATAGAGGCACTGAACTTAATCAGAGACCCAGTTTCTCCATCTGTATGAAAATTATACATAAAAAAAAATAAAATAAAATTGAGCCTATTAGCATGGGTAAAAGGTTCAAGAGTTGATATGTCATTGTTTATGGCTAAAATAATTGCAGAAATTATCTACAGTGTAAGGAATGCCACCTTACCTGTCCATTGTGAAGTAGATGATAAAAGTTTTTAATCAAACATTCTCCTTAGAGTGTATACTGTTCTTTATTCCAACAGTTATGAGCTTGTGAGGATATACCTGTTATGGAGGCTAAGACATCACTTGATTGCTCTGAACAATGTGAGATTGTACCTCAATGACAGTTTAATTGTAATCTATCTATATATAAAATTCTGTAACTTCTGTTAATCCATTCGTCCTTCCATCACACCCTCTAAAATAACCATAAATTGATCAATTGAAACTAGATTTTGTGGAGAAGTGCAAACAGGTCAGTGGGGACAAAGTACAGTTGGTTTTACTAGGGTGTGTAAAAAAAAAAAAATGCGAAGCAAGGTTTTTGTCAAAATATTTTTCAACACGCTGACATGTGTTGAAAAAAATTCTAGTACTTAATAAAATCCCTAGGGAAGTTGAGAAAAATAAAGAAAGAACTAGAGAAATTTTTCTAATAATCATGGACTTTAAGTAAAAATAATTGTCATTAAACTTTAGTAATGGGGCCATACAAAAAAAATGTGGGAGAAATTATGCACATTCATGCCCCCCCCCCCCCCATGCCAACTATAGTGAAGCACATATACAAATTGGTACAAGTTTGACTATCGACAAATTTCAGCCAATGAAATGATTTTTGAGGAAGTCAAGTCCATCTACCAACAGGCATTGGCCGAAAGTAGCCTTAATAGCTCTAGATCCGCTAGATAATAAAAATAGAATTAAAATATCCGTAACAAGAAGATGATTTGTTTTAACTCACCATTCAATAAGGGTCGTTAGGAGATATCTTGCCAAATATTTCTAAAATTAGTTAATAAGCACTTTGCAGGTGACAAACTGCTGAGAAAATTGTTCAATAAGAACAATTTTGGTCAGCAGACATAATAGTAAATGTATTTGAGAGCAGTAAAAATACAGCCATCTGAATAAAGAACAGTGTCTGATCTAGAGAGAATGTCTAATTAAAAACATTGTCTAAGGGCTGTAATACATAGCAGGAGTGAAGAAAAATTCTATATTGGTGTGGCAGAAGGAGAATACAAAAGGAGATATTATAACCATAAGTTGAGCTTGAGAAATGCAGAAACACTATGACTTTATTAACATATTATTGGCAGAGGAAGGAGGCATGTCAGCCAGAAGCCATAGTCAAGTGGGTGATCTTGAGTACATGTGTTCACCGGCTAGGGTATCAGATATAACCTGTGAATGGGCAAAAAACTGGTGATTTTTACAAGGCATGGGGGATGATAGAATGCTAAATAGGAGACAGGAATCCATGACTGTCAGAAGCCATAGAATTAAATTTGTAATAAAGAATGTTGTGGTGGGGTAAATTTAAAGCCACCACCAACCTGCCTCTATTCTTTGGTGCATGCATCCAGGTATCTAAAGACAAAGACAGTAATGTTACACCCATATCGGTAACAATCTCTTTTCAATGTATCTCTGTCCATTTCGTTATGCAATATATGCCACATAAAGGCCACCTAAATATAGAATTGAATATCTTATCCCTTGAACGGCTTGAAGTTGTGACGATAAATATTCGCACTTACCGGAGTCAAAGCGCCCAAGATGTTTTGCTTGTCGGGCTGCTGTTTTGTAAAAGAAAATTACATTCTCCGACATTTGTTATTTTATGCTGCTTGGCACGATTTGTCTAGTGGCGGTCTGCATGCTGATTGGGCGAGCTGGGGACTCTGATTGAGAGCGAGGCCAACAGCAATGATTGGTGCGTTGGCCGTATTTTCGGTCAATAAAAATGGTCTGGGACATTGGCTGGCAATGCGGTCGGGACCGTGGTGACGGGCACTATTATAGAGTTTCGTATTAAGTTACGACTCTGTTTATTTTTGTCTGGAAGCTGGATACTAGCTCCAACCTACCGATAGAGTGAGCTGTATATTTACCGGTGTCTATTGAAACGTGGGACGAACACACGTTTTACCTAGCGAGAAGTGAAGATTGGACGTGTGACCCCAGTTTTGTCGTTTCTACTACAACTATAGAAGTTTGTGGGACAGCTATATAAGAAACTGGGAGTCCACATGAAACTAATTTGCAGAAAGGCAGCAATATAGTATCATTTTTTTAAAATATTTTTTATATTGGCTCTGTTTATATATATATATATATATATTTATATTTTACATCCAGCACTGTTCTTATAGAGTCCTTATTTATTTTATTATACAATATAATAAATTTATGCTGAAATCTTCATAACAATTTGCAAAAGCAGTGGCTTTCGTCTTTTTATTAACATGATATCTGTCAAAAATGATGGAAGTATTTATGGATCAGAATTTCTGCCCAGGATCAGAGTGTTGTATCAGTGCACTCTGCCCCACAATGAAAGTGACATTCCCTGTCACTTCTCGTACAGAGGTGGGAGATTGGCGTCAAAATTAAGTAGATGAAGTCAGTATTTTGAAAGCAGTTTCAATATCCTTTCCCCGTTGTCATTTCTGGCTGACTGTTGTGAAAGCAGTTTTAAATCTGTTTCTTTTTTTTTTTTTTTTTTTTAAATTTTCTTTCACCCTGTTGTTTCTGTCTGAAATGTTTTAACACCCCCACCAATGTTTTGTAAAGAAGAAAAAAAAAATCATTGAAATGTTAAAATCATTCCAACATGTATTCATGAGTTTATCAATCTCCGAAGCAGTGCAAGCTTCACTTTGGCTGTGTTACATCAGGCATTGTATGTCTCTAGAGAAGGTCAGGTGTATTGGTGTATTGTATCATATAAGAACATTTAGTCAATAACTATTAATGTTTCTCAAAATAACTGGTATCAAAGAAAATGTAGACATCATTCTATATTTAGGAAATGGCTTTTCACTCTGACAAACTCCACTTTTTTACCTTTTGTGTTTTTTTTTTTATCAGTTGTCTCTCCCCCTTCGTAGTTTCTGTATTTGATGTAGTTCAGTTGCTTGTTCATTGAACTGACGTAGGTTAGGTCGGTTGGTAAATGTAACGACATATCAATCCTTGTTGGGTTAATCTTAGAGGGCAAAATTTACAATGAATTAATGTATAGATAGATATAGGCCTGGTTTATTGTATCAATCAAAAAGCTAGACATAGGTCCAGATGATATTTAAGTTAAAAAAGTAAATCTTGGTCAAGTTTATATCTGAGTCTGCAAATATCCATGCAGAAGGTGGCTTCTTTTGTAGGGTGTCTTATCCCTCTGCAGCACATGTAGTTAGCACATTCTAAGTCATGCTTCCAGAGCAAAAGAACTGATCCAGTCAAGTTCAGCAACACAAAACTTTCTCAGTTGCTTCCCTTTTTTTTTTTTTTCTCTTGTATATGACAATGATGGTAACAAGTTTTTTTGTTTATTTTTGTTACTTCTTCCAACTGGATATTAAGGTATTTATGGGAGAGTGATTTACTAAAGTGGTTCACTTGCTTGTTCTTTTCTCCATCAGAAAAGGCATTTTGTTACGATATCTTGTGGAGAGACAGTGCAGGGAGCAGTGGATTTATGCTTTTCCTCAAAAGTGCACAACGAACATAACCAGTCTTAACTGTACTGTTTCTCCGTGTGTGATGTTCAATCATGACTCTCCATGGCCTTTTGCAATACTTGATCTTTATGACTACTCTTCATCTTTGTCATACTTGTTCTTCCATCCATTTGTTCAAACTTGTCTTCTCATTTGTCATTCATGTCCCTTCAAGACATTGTCCCAAAGAGACCTACTTTTTATAAAATTTGTCATAAAATTTTGTACTTCTGCAGAAATATTGAAATACTGAAACTGTTTCATCTGTAAACTTCAGACGCAGATGATGAAATATGGAGAAAGCAACAGCCAAAATGTAGCAATCAAAATAATCAAGACATAGGTATTAGAGTGTGAATGATTTAACAAAAATGCTTGATTTAGCACCTGGGAAAATTATTTAAATTTCATCTTTTATCTATACAACTGTAAGAACTGCATGGGGCAAAATAAATGCAAGAATACCCTATCACTTTTAGCACAAATATAATTTTGCTAAATTTTTCAGAGTCCTTCAATATCTATATTTTCTTCATCTACATCCTTCATTTATCAAATATATTCATTTAGTCATTATGGGTTGCTTATTTTAAATTCTTTGGTGGAAAGTAAGGTGCTAATTTGAGAGGAGGTGTTAAATCAAAAATTTACTGTATTCTCAAAACTATAGACAACTAACATCCTATAGAGATTTTTCCAGGTTGCACATTATTTGACAAGCATTTTTTTTCTGTGGCCAGATCACCTTTCTGCTGATAGTTCCACTGATGTTTTACATCCCATGGTTGATTCTGAAGTCAAAGCAATTAAATTACTAATGTCTTTCAAGTAGTTTTAGGCACACAATTGTAGGCTGGCCCAAAATGGCAAACTACTGGTCAGAACTCTGATGACCCAAACTGATTGGGCATGGAATTCTGACTGTGATAAATTCTCTTTGTTTAAGTTTTGATATAAGACCAAAAATTGTATGAAGACATTGTGGCCACAAGAATTAGAAAGGTCAAGACAGTTTGCCACACCTAGATGCCTTAGTGAAATCAAACTGACAAATGATGATGAGTCATTGGTTGACTATCTCCACTTCATTCTTGATTCTTCCTAGAAACAATGCTATGACAACTGTCCCTCATGAAATAAAGTAAGATTTGTAATTATTCAGTCTGTGATGTATTGTTTCATGTCCTCTTTGGATTTACTTCTTCAGGGAGGACATAAAATGCAACAATATGATTGCATTGTCTGCAGTTTATCCCATATAAAATGTGTGGGTGGTGCACTGGATAAGAAATGAGAGAGCCAATTTCAAATTCCAGTTTGGGTTGTTATGTTCACTTACATGTAAATACTCTTTGGAAGGGTCTGAATCCATCTCCTTCCCCAACTATGGGTTAAATAGTAGGATTTGTATCTGAAAATATCTTTGCTATTCTCCAAAAAATTGATGCAATATTTACTCGCAAAAAAGGAATTATTCTTATAATCCAAAATGTTTTGTCTTTAAATGACCTACAAAGGCTGATAAGCTGTAAAAAAAACAAAACAAAAAAACAATCATTCCATATAAATTTGAATTTTTATCCAGTAGGAATAAAATTTGTATTTATTGATATGCTCAGTTGAGCAAGGTTTAGGGCTGTATCATGCTGAAACATTGGTTCCTGTATGATCAATGTCAAGCCTGGTCAGTACCGAGATGGTGTCTGTTTGGGAATACCAGGTGCTGTAAGCTTGGATGAGTGGGTGGTGTAATGGATAATAGCTTTCGATTGTTAATTGGAGAGGTGAGTTCTAATTCCAGTTGGGTTTGTTATATTCACTTATGCACAAATACCCTTGGGAAAGGTATAACTCTGCCTCTTCTGTCCCCAGCTGTGGGTTAAGTAGTTAGACTTGTATCACTAAACCATTATTATTTCAAAAAAATTCTTACAATCTAAAAATATTTTCTGGCTTTAAATAAACTGTAGAAAAGGAATCAGTCAAATACTGATTATCTACACAGGCATGTCTTTTAGATTTATTTACATTATCTGGAATGTAAATGTATAGAAACTACCATTGTCACAAAGTGAGGAATCAGTTTATGTATTGATTGTAATATAGAATTGATCTCCTACTTTATATCCACATTATAATTTCTTGAACAAATTCTGCTTAGCTATGAATCCACTTTTTCTTCCCTCCATCTATGGGTTAATTTGTACGACTTGTATCACTAAACCATTATTATCCCCCCCCCCAAATTCTTACAATCTAAAAATATATTCTGGCTTTAAATATCCTGCAAAGAGTTGATAAGCAGTAGAATACAAATCAATCAATATCACTCATACAGAATGTGGCACAAGGTCAAATTTAAAGTGGAATAGGAGCATGGACTAGGGACAAAAATTGCTCATGCACCCTCAGCACATCCCTTTTTGGGGGGATTTCTCAGCTGCCAGTTTATAATTCTAGTATTGACTGCAGGAGTAGAACCCTGGATCTCAAGAACATTATATTAAATCTTCACCACCCAGCTTAAAACAAGGATAAAATCAAGTGGAGATGAAACTATTCTATTAAATTGGCAGTCTGGGAGAAATTGGTAATTTTTTATACTATTTACATTATTCGGACTATTGTCCTCATCTTTGTCACCATATTTATTACAACGTTTTGGCCGTTGTACGCTCCGGCCTTCTTCAGTTATAATGTAAATAGTGTACATAATACCTCATCTCAGAAATATAGACAGATACTGAAGGGCGGAAACGCTGTAATAAATATGGCAACAAAGATGAGGACAATAGTCCGAATAATGTAAATAATGTACATAATACCTCATCTCATAAATATAGGCAGATAATGAAGGGCCGGAACGTTGTAATAAATATGGCGACAAAGATGAGGATAATAGTCCGAATAATGTAAATAATATACATAATACCTCATCTCATAAATATAGGCAGATAATGAAGGGCCGGAACGTTGTAATAAATATGGCGACAAAGATGAGGATAATAGTCCGAATAATGTAAATAGTGTACATAATACCTCATCTCAGAAATATAGACAGATACTGGAAATTTTTTTTCTTCTTCTGAAACTGGGAAGTTTTTCATTTGCTTAGCATCAAAATAGTGGGCTACTCTATATAGATCCACATGATCATTCTATAAGAAAAAAATTATATTTCTTAAGCTTCTGGTGCGACATAAGAATGTGGTAAGTTGCTATTCAACCTATGTGCAATTCCTTACATGGTTAGTCTGTTGATCATTTGCTCTCAACTGATCACTTGCCATACTACGAAAAAACATAATTTGTGAGAGCAAGTTCTTTGTTGATTAAATAACTGTTATCTGATAATGAACATATTGATTACTATCCACAGGCTGCTTTGAAATATTGTGTTGTGGCCACCTTATCACTTTAATTAAATCTTGTGATATTTAAGCACACTTTCAACTCGTTATCTACTTAATAGTAATATTAGCCGTTTTCTGATAAGGAATCATTTGGCATTCATTGGTTGATCATCCAGTATTACTTTTGACTGAAATTTCTAAAAATATTTCTCTTAAAATAGTTTTTCAGGAAAATAGGTTTCTCAAGTCTAGTAGCTGTTATCACTCTTTCCAGTATTGATGGGGTTTTCCTTCCTAACCTTTTATTTGAAGTCGTGTGGAATGTCAGCTATTTTTATTAATCATTATTTTCTCTT
Organism: Acanthosepion esculentum; assembly: GCA_964036315.1. NCBI lineage: Eukaryota > Metazoa > Mollusca > Cephalopoda > Sepiida > Sepiidae > Acanthosepion > Acanthosepion esculentum. The sequence continues at coordinate 27,789,912 of OZ038509.1, forward strand.
CTATGATATCCATTTTAGTTGTTTCTGTTGTACTGGGAAATGTTATTTTTCTGGATTTTACTTCAAAAGTAATACCTTTATTTGATTATGTTGGCCTGTAATGTCAGGTGTATATTCTGGCTGTATGGCAGTAGAAGTTAAACCTTCCTGCCAGACATCCATAATTTTGTTCCTCTTGCTACAGAAAGTGGCTAAATGGAAGTCTTCTAGAATGTGACATGAAAGTGCATATGAAGGAAAGGTATAACATTGAATTCCTCCATGTCGGAATGATTACATCCATTAACAATAATATTGCTAAACATTTATGGAGACCAAACATTGGATGTGAGCACTGTTAGACAAAGTGTTTTCAGCTGTGGTGGCAGAAATGTATGTGACAAGCTATGTTCAGCTAATGAAAGATTTTTATCTTGCACACATTTTCATGACAATTATATTTTTCTTGTAAAAAAGTAGAAAAATAATGTTTTGTAACTGAAAACTTGATCTATTCGCTGGTGTTATTGTGCTCCCTGTATCTGTTGTAGATTCCATGGAAACACATACGAGGCATTACTTTTGGAGCACCACAGCATTTTACCGAATTCATTACATTTTATTATGTCATCGTTATATGATTTTTTTTTTATTATTTCTTCTTTACATGATTTCTCTTAACAGAAGCCATAGCTGTTGTATATGCATTTATTTTTATTCTTTTCCAAAAATTCCTCGCTGTTTTTGTCAGATTCTAATTTTATTGAAAATTATTTTACATTAAATAGACAAATTGTAGCTCAGGCATGAACTCAATAGTTGCATGAACTACTTAGATGTTCCTTGCTGCAAACATGAAACAAGAACATCTTGTCTGTTTTTCAATGATATAAGCTATTCTAATAACTGTGCAATAGATAAAAAAAATTTCAAAAGTAGCTTATTGTTGGTGAATTGCAAAAGTACTATTTTAAAAAAAAAAAATGATTTTACAAGTAAAATTTTAAAATGTAATATCTAGCCATATATATATGTATATATAATTATACCACCAAGCTAAATAAAAAAATGAAATAATAGCCTAATGTAGATATATAAGTATGTGTTGATAAATCAAACATCTAGCCCTGATGAGTTATTCCACTTGAAACTAGATAAGTCACTTGAATTTTTCTTGATTTATTGAATATTATAACTCTAGTTATCTATTGAGAACTTTTTGGCAGAAGTTTTGCTAGCTTGAAAAATATATTATTGTAATTTTCATATATTTTTTGTATTATTTGCTATAAAAAAACAAAAAAAACCCATCTATCTACCCACAAATTACAAGAACCCTTACGAAAAATTCTTGTTGAATGCACTAAAGTTTTATATATATATCACATTACCAGGAACATCTCGCTATCAGAAAGGATCTGTATATTAAACGTCTCTCTCCTACTATCAACCTCAACTTATTTAACATTGGGAATGGAGTGCTAAAAGTTAAAAAAAAAAATAGAAAGATGCTCACTCAACATGCCAAGGCTCAGAAAAAATGCTCCTACATTACTATGTCGCTGTCATCGGCTCTTCCCTGCAAGAATTGGTCTATTTAGTCATCAATGCCATCATCATAAAGGAAGTGATCAGAAAAGAAGAAATTAAATTCTTGGATACAAGATAATCCTGATAATTATGAATAGCAGATTTTAGTTCTGGTTTAATAAACAATATAATGTCGCAATCCTTTCTGTATTTTGCCTAAAGATGTTCAGCAAAACTTTACTGAGATAAAAGTGTTTCAAATTTGTAAGTAAACTGGGATTGCAATGGAAATATTTGTCGCAGATTATTTCCACGTCACAGAGAATAAATCACTAAGTTCCAACTCGAACATCGAGGGCAGAAAGAAATGCCGAAAACTCGATTCGCAAATACTATCTCGCTAATCAAAATGCACGCCACCAGTCAGAAAAATAACTCATTCTTCAACAAACGCGGTAGTCAAAATTGCCAAATTTCCTCCACAGATTTGAGAACACCAACTGCTTTTATCGGGCGAACATTTTTTCCATTCATCGACAGCTGAGAGATGATCTCCAGTATTTTGCATATCAAAGTACGTTTAATTGTGACTCCTGCGTTAGACTTGTTTTTTTTTTTAATTCAAATATTCCGTCTTCAGCATGTCATGCGGAATACATGCCCTTTTGTTTGGTAATTAATTTTCTTTTTCGCCAGCTTTTCCATTATAAAATACATGCGACTCACTGTTGCTTAGTTTGACGAGGTAAGTCCCTGTTTTCTTCGCTATAAAATTTGAACTTACTTCCAAAGAAAACATTTCCAATTGATTTGTCCAGTTCACACACCTCCCCTGTCTTTTGAATGGGAATAGAGGTTTACCCATTGTTTCTTGTTTATAATTGGGTTTCCAAACTGAACTACAAAAGTAGATTGTTCTCATTCCACTGGCCGTACCTCATAGAGTTCTTATTTTGTAGTACTGCTCAGTTATTGCTCATCCTTTTTCCACTGAGTTCAAGTAAACACTGCCTGGCCCAGTTTTTTTTTTATTACTTTGAAAGAAAATGTCATTGAAAAAATTGAAATAACTTTTAAAACAATTTTCAGTCATGATTTTGAAAAAAAGCAAAAATATTAAGAACTTGGATTTGCTGTATTTTTTTGTGTATAATACGACTGATGTTTCTGAAGCTAAAAACAGATAATAAATTCCATTCTTTATTACAATATGACCCCATAATACAGCCATCCCTCTGTAATTTTTTTTTTTAAATTGTACCATATTATCCATTAAAATCTCAATGTCGTATACTTAAATCTCACTGTTATAACTCAATGTCATACATATACTTCATGAAAAAATTTCATTTTTCACAATATTAAAGAAATCAATTGGATTTTTTGCACCTTTTTTCTACTAATTTCTGTTTCAAACTTATTTTCAGGCTGTTATGTTTGGTATATGTCTCTGTGTAGTAGCAGTCGTAGCACAGTTCTCCGTGTTACATTTAGCAAACGGGTCTGCTAAGCATTGCCCTTATGTTCACCAGTTGTTCTCTATTTATAATTGTCTATCTTATTTGCATCGGAGAGGTCGTATACCCTTGATTTTTCTTTTACTATTTCTTATTATTCTCATACTGTGTTGTCCTTCCTCTTGTCTTTTTTGTTTTCTCTTTAATGGTGATCTCGGCCTCTCTTCATTTTCTTCCTCACTCTCATCCATCTTTTCATTCTCGCTTTCTTCCATTTCCTGCTCTGTTCCACTTTTGTGACTTTCTGTTTCTTCTTGTTCTTGATCTTCCATTTCCACATCATCCAGTTTGTTTCTGCTTCTGAATCGATCTACATGTGCCAGTATATTTTGTCCCTTTTTCTTAAGTCTAGCCATGTTGTGTCCTTTTTGTATCAGGAAATTTGAATCTTCTGGATCAGCCTCTTTATTCTTTCTATACCATGCCTTTTCTTTTCTTGTAAAAATATAAAAAAAACAAACAAAATGTAAATATAGCCATATGAGTTAAATTTAAGACAACTTGATACGGAACATTTACTTTTGACCAATAGCTATCAGTAACTGAAGTCAACTTCAAAATACAAGTGCAAGACTGAGAGAAAGTGACGGAAGGAAGATTAATTGTTTTTTTTTTTTTGGGCAAAGATGACAAGACAAAGAAAACTTGTCTATAAAGCTGACCATCTCGCGCAAAGGAAAACAGAAGGTCCGAAATGGACTACTCAAAAAGATGGACCATAGCTGCTGAATTGCGTACCCCCTACACTTACACCTTAACCCGCCTCTGCTCACTTATAGTAGCAAAGTACTACCTAAGAATAAAAGCTGGTTTACTACTCGATATTGTTTTGTTTTTCTCTCACGGGTAACGATCTGGCCAAAGGGTAGTTTTTAAGCCACAAGCATTTGACTGAAAGAAGCTGAACCCTGTCAAAGAACCTGGTGTTTGGTCTCAGCTGCAGCACAACATAAACAAACTTTATCTTATGAGCAAAACTGAGACTAAAGACATTTAATTACACTGATTCTCAAAGGACAAATATTGCCAATTCATCAAATACCTTTTGTAAATGATTGTTATTAACACCTGCTTACTTTGTGTTTTATTGTCTATTGTGCTGGGGGTATTTACAATCTGGCTATTTTAAATAAAAAATTTCTTAAGCTTAGTAAACATTTTTGAAAATATGTACTTGAATATAATGCAACTCACCTTTTTTGCCTTTAATTTTCGTTCAAAGATTCTTGTATTATGCACAAGAAAATGGGGTATGATGGCATACATTTCATAGAACCTTTTCATATTTAAAATAATTTTAATTGATGTTTTTTAATCCCTTGAAAAGATTTCTATTGAATCAGCTTTTGATTTTTATACAACTAAACACTGTAAACAATTGTTTCAATAATTCATATTTGTGAATATTACGTATTCAGAATTTTAATTTTCTGTATTGTTTTATTTTGCAAATATTTATTTTATTGCAGGTAAGTCATTATGAGTGACCTCTATGTATTTTGGTAAGTAAGATTTCAATTCCTTTGAATATTTTTTTTTATTCTTGCTGATCTACTTAGAATTGGCTCTTTGACAATTCTCATTTTATCAACAAGATTCAGTTAGTGTTTTAGAAGATATTCTCTGTAATTACAATCAATTCATTTTGTGCATGAAATAGATTTGAATTATTGGTTATTAAACTATTTTCATATTTTGGACATCTCTTTTATTGCATTTAGATAAGAAGCATTGGTTTTAAAATGATTGTAAAATTATATAATATAAAATACCAAATCTGTAGGTAAAAATGTGCCAAATCTTCTAGGCTTACATTTGATTGGATCTTTGGGATGGCAGTAATTCAGTTCGAATGTGGGTAAGAAACCATAACACAGCTGATGACACTAGAGTCAAAAAGTATCAGACTTCTGAACAGAAATAGGATGAGAAAAGAATTTCAATCTGGAAATATCTTAATAAATAAATGTTTTCTATTAAATTATCAAAATGGTTTAATTCTTTTTGATACTATAAAGTGATTTGTTTCCATTCTCCGATCAAAAAGAAAATAAGCAGAATAGGTTCCTAATGATTACCTGCCTTTATAGAACCAGTTCCTGGGAATTTAGGATGCCACCTCCAATTATATATATATATATATATATATATATATATATATATAATCTGGCTAGCAATAAAGCATACAACTATTAGAATTTAATTTAATTATCATTTGATATGTTTCTTATAGTAAGTGGAACTTGTAGTATAAAGCAATTTCATATAAGATAAAAGTGTGGTGGCAATATGGAAATCTATATAGTCTGATGTCATGAAATTTTCATGTTTTTTTTTATCTTATTCATTGAATACAATGTGTTAAATCATTGTAAACTTTTGTGATTGTTGTAAGAACTTTGATTTACAGAGTGTGTACAAAAAATCCTTTGCAGCCTGGTTTTATGAAAATGAAACAAAATTTCTTGTGGCAATATGTTGGTTTTATTTTATCCATTGTAGAAACTTCTTTCTATCCAGTAACATTTTACCTTAAAGCGAGAGATTGGAGATAGGCAAATTATTACTTACTTAAAAATTCTTCTTATGTTATGGACATAGGAATTTGATGGTCATTCTTTGTAATATTTTATGCCAAATAATATCCACTGCTCTTTTATTGTCACTGAAAAACATAACTGTTATATTTTAGTCTGGGTTGAAAAAGAGACAAGAGTTTCTCATTTCATATCATATGGGTTGAACATGTGAAAATGTTTGTTTATTTCAAATCATCTTGGTCAAATAAGGAACTGTAGTTTTTTATTTTCTTGCTGGTCATATATATGCATTTACTGACCAAATCCACATCAGCATGACATGTACTTTGTTGGTCATGTGATTCTGTAATGTGATTATAGTTGGGTACATGTTTTCTTTTCATGTCATAATTTTACTGAATATGGGATGTATGTCATTCGATCATGTTAAACATAAACTTTGTTTCAGAGTTCATATTTTTATATGGTTTCTAGTTCACTATTTACATTATTCGGACAATTGTACTCATCTTTGTCACCATAATTATCACAACGCTCTGGCCACTGTATGCTCCGCCCTTCTTCAGGTGGTTGGAAACCCTTTATTTCGCTCACTGGGAGTAGACTGTTCTAGTTCCACGTGCCATGTATAATGGATGTCAGTTATCAGTTATCTCCTGTTAATTCCCCTCTCCAAGTTCTCCACCGCCTTAACTAGGTATTGAACTCACATTCTTTTGGGTCCTGTCACTGGATCTAACTAACGCCTTTATCCACTGTGCCATGTGTCCTTGAGAATAACAGCTGAAACATTGTGACAAAGATGAGGACAATAGCCTGAATAATGTAAATAGTGTACATAATACTTCATCTCAGAAATATAGACAAGTTTCTATTTTATTTAAAGTAGATAATTTAAGGATAAAAATACATATAACATTAAATGTAATTTGACCTTAGAAAAGAAAAAAAATATAAACAAAAATGAAGAGGAGTAACTTTTTTCTTTGAATTTCTTAACCTTTTGAACACAAGTGGCCAGTGTGTGAACGTGCAAATACCGTACTCATTAGCGAGTCAGGGTTTAAAGCATTAAGCTGATTATAGAAGGAAACTATTGCAAACTCAAACCAAAATTAACAATTATCGTTCCGAGTGTAATAGTGAGATTCAAAATAGGTCTCCAGTTCTGGTTGTCAGTTGCATCATGAGTTGACCTGAAGTATAGAATGCTGTGGTCAGGCCATGGGAAGCTAAAGTATAAAAAATCAATAGAAATGACAATGATGAATCTATAGAATCTGAAAAAAGTACAAAAATACTAATTCAAAAGTATCACTGAATACTATCAACTAGTTTGGAGATCTAGGTAGGAACAAATATTTTTTTCTCTGCAATCACCTGACATTGCTTGGCAAGGATTAGGCATTTTGAACTGACACTGTAAAGATTTTTTCTTTTTTTCAAGGACATCATAAGTTATCAGTTTAAATTGCATTGAAATTAAGACAAATGCCATCCCAGCATAACTAGTGTCCTTCAAGGGATTTTGATTGGAGACTGAGCTGGATTAACCAGCTGACTGCAAGTGGAAATTTGTAATATTTTCTAAATCAATGTTGTCATCCAAAATCAAAGGTGAGCATGTCAAATGATGATGTGGATGAAGTGGGGGACTGTTACAGGTTTCATTCTCCACCCAACACATGTGGCCTCTATAAATTGCTTTTCATTTGGATTGAAAATATAGTGCAGATAAAGTGACTCTGATATTGATTAGCAAGATAACCTGGTGTTACCTGGTAGGAGAACAAATCTAGTTGAATATCGTATAATAAAATGTAAACTCAAATGATATTCAGTGTACAGAGAAATACCTCCCACATAATGGTAAGATATTAGCTAGATGAAGATGCCATTGTCACTAATGTTTATCATTATGGGAGAGGTATTTCTGCTGCATCTTGTATAATATTTATATTTTTATATAATATAAAATTATTTTTATTGTTGAATAAAAATTTTAAGAATTAAAAATATGGTATTAAATGATTTTTTTTATTATTAAATTTAAAAAAAATATTATATAATAATTTATTTGAACTGTTGTCATCATGTTGGTTGATATAACATTTAGGTTGTTGACATCTCTGACCTTCTTCAGGTGCCTGTCATTTGTTGACCTTCCAGGTCTTTCAACCAAACACTTTATTCCATCTATGAGGGTAGATTGTTTTCATTCTGTAGAGGATATCTTGAATGTTACTTTTTATTAATCAACCTTATTTTACTGACAGACATAATCATGTTGAAACACCAGTTCTTGTGCAATCCCTGAAGTTAAGCAATGTTGAGCATGGTCAGTAATTAGATTGGTGAATTTGGGAATACCAGGTGCTATACACTTGGATGTGCAATGGTTGTAATGGATAGCAGCTCGGAAGGAGAAATCAAAGCTGAGTTTGAATTCCAGTCAAGTTTGTTACATACCTAGGGAAAGGTATTAATCTATCTCTTCTGCCTCCAGATATGGGTTAAATAGCTTGTTAGACTGGGTCCTGTAACAAGTCTACTACAGAAAGTAATGGTAATCTACTGCATGAATTCTGCGGTGTCAGTTATGAATTGAAAAGAGACATGATTGCCCAAGCATGCATCATGCAGGGCACCTCAGGAAGGAAAGATAATGAATGAAGTAAGAAGGAAATTAAGCAGGAGATATTCTCGAACATGGACAGGAGAATGAGAATGATGTATCTAGTGGATTGAAGAAAGTCTTTACTTCAAAATTCCAAGAAGGTTAATGATGACAGCAGACAATTGAAAAAGGTTGGATGAAACAATGGTGAAAATATTGTGACTATGACAACCAAGATGAGGACAACTGTTTGAATAAATCAGTGTTGCATATTATTATTATTATTGTTGAGACTTTCATATGGATGTGCCACATTTTTTGGAACAGGAATAGAGGTTTATCCCTTGTTTCCTGTTTTAGATTGGGTTTTCGGTTCCTTCAAATTTGTACTTCTGACATCTGAAATTTTAATCAGTAATTTTTTTCCTTTCCCAATAGATAGGTTTGCCTGTCATCCAGTTCACACTCCTTCCTAGTCTTTTGAACAGGATTAGATGTTCATCCCTTGTTTCCAGTTTAGGAATGGGTTTCTGGTCCTTTCTAAAGTCTACTTCAACTGTATACTCCTAATGTCTTCACCTGAACTCTGAAATTTTATTCACTAATTAAATCTTGACTTCTTCAAGTCTAGAATTAGCTGTCTATTTTTCCTGTTATCTTGGCCTTTCTTACACTAATACAACTCCACACAGTAACACTCTACCTTGAGTGGCCCTTGGGCCTTGTAGTGAGTAAACATTAGTAAAAAAAAAAAAAAATAATAATATGTCATGCATAGCACCAAACTTGTTCAGAGATATCTAAACTGTTATGTACAACTACTTTCTAAGATCAGTGGTTAAAAATGACTTTGAGTGAGTGAAGTCTGTGTGCCTCGACAAAAACCTTTCTTCTTTGAACCTTCTGGAGTGGTGCTACAGAATCACAAATAAAGAACTGTACTAAATGAGAGAAAACAAATTTGTTGGGGACTTTCAACATCAGCAACTACTAAAATGGATAGCACATATAATTCAAGGAGAAAATAATGGCATGATCAAGATGTTGATTTTCCATACCATTTTTCTTTCTTCTTTTTTTAACATTTCACTGCAAGCAAGGCAATAAAGCTACTAGGACATAAGGGGTTACTGGGAATGAAAGCGAATGGGAAAACTTCAAACAAAAGATTAGGAAGGAAGCACTCATCAATTCTGGAAGAGTGGTAACAGTTACTGGACTTGCAGAACTTATTTTCCTGAAAAACTGTTTTAGATTATATAAATTTCAACTAACAGTAATACTGGCTGCGCAGTCAAGGAATGCCAAATGTTTCTTTATAAGGAAAAGGTTAATATTGCCATTACTATTAGACATGAGAACAGATACTACACTTTGATCCCAGCCCTATGACTAGAAAGTGAAGAAAAGCCTTACTTGAGTATCACTGGTTGTTCAGTTCATGGATGCTGAATGTTTCCTTATAAGGAAATAGCTAATAATACCATTATCATTGGAGATGAGGAGAATGGATACTACACTTTGATCCCATCCCGATAACCAGAGAGTAAAGAAAAGTCTAATTGAAGTAGCATTGGCTGTTCAGTCAATGAATACTGAATATTTCCTTATAAGAAAACAGCTAATATTACCATTAGAAATGAGGACAGATACTACACTTTGATTTCAGCTCAATGTCCAGAGAGGGAAGAAAAGTGTAACTCCATTAGCACTGGCTGCTTGGTCAATAAATGCCAAATATTTTGTTATAAAGAAACGGCTAACATTACCATTATTATGATTATTGTTATTATTGAGTGAGTGAGAGAGCACCACACCAACAAAATATTGCTTGGGTACAAATATATGAAGCCTAATATACCCATCAGGACACAGTTTGATAAGAGTAAATCAGGCAAATGTGCTATGACTTGAGTGGGGGCAATTAGTCATCAAGTGGTAGAGCAATGACTTTCATGGCATGGAGTTAAAAGATTGAATGGATCAGAAATAATATTTATTTCTTAAGCATTTTAATAGTGTTTTTTTTTTTGTTTTTTTTTTTGATACTTCTTCTTTATGTGCCATGTCCCTTCAGGACATAGGCAATCATGACTCTCCACAAATTCCTATTCATTGTAGCTCTTAATAATCTTTGTCTTTCTGTTATTTATCCTAAACCTTGTTCTGCCATCCATTTACTCAAGCTTATTAAGCATGTTATACATTATTTTCTTGTAATTCTTGCCTTCAAATCTATCCTGTGAGTATCAGATTTTCCAAGCCCTCCTTTCTCATTATATTCCCCAGAAACCTCAAATGTCTCTTCCTGATGTTAAGTATTGGTTCCCTTTTTGTTTCTATTTTTTCCAAAACTTTGTGGTTGCTCACATGTTCGGTCCATAGTATCCTCAGCATCCTCCTGTAGAATCACATTTCTGTTGCTTCAAGTCTCCTCTTCATCTTTGAGGAGATCGTCCATCATTCACTGCCATACAGGAGGGCAGATATCACATATCAGTTTCGTACTTTTTTCTTGGTTTCTAGTGAAATTTTCCTATTTCTTAGTATTACTGAAAATATAAATGACGATAAAATTTTTAAAAAAATATTTTGATTTTATGACAGTTTAAAATTTTTTCAGTACAGTTCCAGGATAATGGTGGAAAATGTTAGTCTGAAGCCCTGTTTTTATTCTTATGATATTGTTTTATTTTTGTCTCGGCAAAGCTCTTTTTTTAAAGAGAGAAAAAAAACCTAGTTAAGAATGAGGAGACCTATAATTGGCATTGTTAAATAGCAGCAGATCTTGCAAAAATTCTTTCTAATACTAATCATCCAGAGACCAGATCTTGTGAGATGGTGTTCCGAGAGGAAGGCTGTTTATCTAGTTGAACTCACAGTTCAACAGGGGACAACGTTGTTGCTGTGCAAATTCAGAAAGAAGAGTAGTATGAAAACCTGGTAAAGGAATACAAAAATGCAGGGTGGCAAGCTAAGCATTTCGCTGTTGAGGATGACTGCAGAGGACACATAGGTGAACATTTCTGAGGATGGTTTTTATTCAACCCTAAAGACAACATTAAATAATATTCAATCAGCAATGGAGAAATCAGGCCATTGGATCTGGCTCAAAAGAAATGACAAGATTTAGAAAAATGATCACGGAAAGAATTCAGAATAGTGAATAGACAGTAAACCAATCGAACCTGGTAGAGGAGACTCATATCAGTACTTCTTCCATACTAATTTCAGTTGCCTTTTATTACAATTTCCAGATCATGTTCCTATGATTTTTAAGTAAGCAGCACATATTGGAAACAAAGAATAACCCTTTCTAGAGCTATGTGCTAATACCCTTGGGAAAGGTTCAGATCTTCTCCCTCCAGCTATGATTAAATAGTAGGGCAGACTAGGTTCTATCGCCTACGGTGGCAACCTGTCTAGGAGAAGGAAAACTCTGAATTCAAAACTGAATGTAGCCCTGGTGAAGCACATACTATGTAGCTAAGGAAAGGATAGTTCGCATTGACTTGATGATCCCAACTATTCACTTGGATTCTATAGCTTTGGGTGGCAACCCGTCTAGGAGAAGGAAAACTCTGAATTCAAAACTGTCTGTTGCCCTGGCAAAGCACATACTATGCAGCTAAGGAAAGGATTGTTTGCATTGACTCGAAGATCTCGACTATTCACTTGGGTTCTATAGCCTTGGGTGGCAACCCGTCTAGGAGAAGGAATACTCTGAATTAATTCAAAACTGTATGTAGCCCTGGTGAAGCATGTACTATGCAGCTAAGGAAAGGATTGTTTGCATTGATTAGAAGATCTCGACTATTCACTTGGGTTCTATAGCCTTGGGTGCAGGTGGCAACCTGTCTAGGAGAAGGAATACTCTGAATTAATTCAAAACTGTATGTAGCCCTGGTGAAGCATGTACTATGCAGCTAAGGAAAGGATTGTTTGCATTGACTCAATGATCCTGACTACAGTCGAGAACAGTATAAAATTATATAGTTTTGTCAATTAAAACAGAAAAAAAAACTACAGAGTGATGAAACCTGGAACTGAATATAGTAGATAGCAGCAGATCTGCCTGGCTGTCAAAAATGTTTTCCAATGCCAATCAGTCAGAGACCAGATCTGATGTTCCAAGAGGAAGGTTGTTTTCTAGTTGAACTCAGTTCCACATGAAGGTAGCATTGATGCTGCTCAAATTCAGAAAGAATGGTTGTCTGCTAAACTGGTGGAGGAATATGAAGATACAGGATGGCAGGTTAAATATTTCCCAGTTGAGGTTTCTGCGACAGAGAGCACATAGATGCATGCTTGTGGAAATGGCTAGGACTCATCAGAATCAGACAAATAAGTGCACCTTAATGGACACCCAAGCAGCAACTGAGAAGATGAGTCATTGAATCTAGCTCAAAAGAAATGATGAAAGTTCACTAGAAAAATGATCACCAAAAGAATATAAAACAGTCAACAGATCTGTTAAATTAGGTGGTGGGGCCTCACATCTGTTAAGGGAGCTGATGCACAGTAGAATCTGTGGCAGACCCAGAAACAGAGCACAGTCTCTCTTGATGACCCCAAGAACCTTCTAGTATCTGGTACATGGAACATTCAATTGGCAGCTGCTCTCAAATTCCTTAATATTAATGACTAGCTGCTCATATCTGAGTATGCCTTTCTACTAGGGCAGATTCCTACTCAGGCACATTTGTGTTTGTTCAACACACAGAAAGCCTACCTGTGGTTAATACTGCAACTATTCTGAGTGGACCTTAGTTACAGTTTCTGGGAGAGAACACATTATCTGGCATGATAAACAATGCTAGTTTGGTTTTAGTATTATAAATATTTTTATAATATTGTAATATTTAATTTTATTTTAAATTTGGGGTCAGTAGAATTGTCCGAACTTTGCCTTTGATATCATTGCCCATTTTGAAGTTGCACTCCACAGCTATAGACAAACCAAAACTATTATTTGATATAATGCTGTGCTTTTTGTTCCCTTCACTGCCCTCATCCCCAATCTGTATGACTAATGGAAGTTTCTCCTCTGAAGGAAATGATCTAATGAAGCATGTGTTTCCAAACTGTGCTTAACACATTTTGTTAAGTACTTGTAAATCAATCAGTGACAATCTGTTGAATCAGTTAATAACCAGTTGAAAGGCAATTAAAATGCCAATCTTAGGCTAGAATGGTGCAGTCATTTGTATCTCCTTTGGCTGTTGATGTTATAGCAGCCAACCAAATAATTAACAATTTTGGTTCCTTATATATATATATATATATATATATATATATATATATATAGATGAGTGGACAAAGTGATTGCTGGAGGCTCTGCCTATGAAACTCTGGAGTCAAGATGCTGAATGTAACACCAATCATCTAAGTGACAAACTTTATATTTGTATTAATCATATATATATATATATATATATATATATATATATATAAAATTAGGAGATAAGCCGATTCTGCTACCTTGATTTCAACCTTTCAGTGTCTTAAGCTGAATTTGGTCAGTTGATTTTCCAACACTCTATTTAAAAAAAAAAAAATTATGAACACTATTTTAAAAATAAATAAATAAGTGCATGACATGAGGTGTGGTAGAAGGTGAGGAGGAGTGGTGAGAAGCAAGTGTATTAGAAATGTATTGGTGGGGGGGGCGGTTAAATGAAATATACATGCTTTCTTTTCATCTCACTTCATGTGAACTCAAAAGGAACTTTTTAGTATGTATACAAAAGGTAATAATTTTGAATCTCATTCAAAATGTTTTTTGGTCTGGAGATGTTATTATAGCTAACTTGTTGGTAAAGGTTGAAGGTATTTCTATAATTGCTGTAAGGTTTCGCTTTTATAAAAATTTTCCTGTTTACAATTGGATCTTTTTTATGTTTTTCTATATATATATATAATATATATATATATATATATATATAATATATATATATATATATATATATAATATATATATATATATATATATATATATATATATATATATGGCTGAAATTAAAAATTTGTTAATTTTATTAGCAAGCTATTTTGTTGTGTTCATGTAAGTTGGGGACACATAGACAAAATTGAGCCTTTTGCAAATTTATCAAAGACAAGTAATTATCATTATTATATGTCTTGATATTTGGAGCAAGATGATTTGAAATAAATATCTTCAAATCATGGAAAGCCAATTCTACTCTTATGGATTTTGTAAAGGATTCAATTCAAAATTCAAAAAAGTTTATCATGTACAACAACAGGCAGCTGAAGAAGGCCAGAGTGTATAATATCTGAAACGTTAAGTGTATAAACAGGCTGGTGCATAATAGCCGCTATATAACATTGATGATTAATCTTCTCTCTTGTCCTTGGTTGTTCATATCTGGACTTCATGGGAAGGATACTTCACAAGATTTTGCATGAACATTAACGTAGCTGTCTTGACTTAAAGTTAGTTGACATTGATAAAATCTTTCTCTTAAAGCAATCTTTTAGGAAAATACATTTTTTAAGTCCAGTAGCTGTTATCACTCTCTCCAGTATTGATAGGGCTTTACTTCCTAACATTTTATTTGAATTCATCTGGAATGTCAACATTATGTCATTATTTTCAAGTTACTTGTACTATCCATGTTAGATTTTATATATATAATGAAATGGATTAAGTCCAACAATTATTTAATACATTTTCTGTTTATATGTTATTTTTATAGATATAATTTATTTAAGTAGATGTTCTGTTTTTTAATTAAACAGTATCAATTACATTTCTTGAACATAAATGTAAATGTAATTAATACTGCTTAATTAAAAAACAGAGCCTTTAATTAAATAAATTATAGCTATAAAATTAACATATAAACAGAATTTATTTATATATTAAGAAATATACATAATCTTTCACATTAATTGCACAACTCCAAGTTTCATGCCGAATCAATTTTCTAGTGTTGGAATTAATGCTTGAATTCTAGTTCCATGTGTCACTGACCTTTTCTGGATATCTCAGTTTCAGTTATTTCCCTTTAGTAACTCAACTCTCCAAGTTTTTGTTCATCTCTGCTGTGGCCAGGTATTGAACTCACAATTCTTTGGGTCAAGTCACTAGATTACTTCAACCAACTCTTTTATCCACTCGGATAGATTGTCCTAATTCCATGCCTTTTCTGGATATCTCAGTTTCAGTTATTTCCCTTTAGTAACTCAACCCTCCAAGTTTTTGTTCACCTCTGCTGTGGCCAGGTATTGAACTCACAATTCTTTGGGTCAAGTCACTAGATTACTTCAACCAACTCTTTTATCCACTGGGATAGATTGTCCTAATTCCATGCCTTTTCTGGATATCTCAGTTTCAGTTATTTCCCTTTAGTAACTCAACCCTCCAAGTTTTTGTTCATCTCTGCTGTGGCCAGGTATAGAACTCACAATTCTTTGGGTCATGTCACTAGATTACTTCAACCAACTCTTTTATCCACTGGGATAGATTGTCCTAATTCCATGCCTTTTCTGGATATCTCAGTTTCAGTTATTTCCCTTTAGTAACTCAACCCTCCAAGTTTTTGTTCACCTCTGCTGTGGCCAGGTATTGAACTCACAATTCTTTGGGTCATGTCACTAGATTACTTCAACCAACTCTTTTATCCACTGGGATAGATTGTCCTAATTCCATGCCTTTTCTGGATATCTCAGTTTCAGTTATTTCCCTTTAGTAACTCAACCCTCCAAGTTTTTGTTCACCTCTGCTGTGGCCAGGTATTGAACTCACAATTCTTTGGGTCATGTCACTAGATTACTTCAACCAACTCTTTTATCCACTGGGATAGATTGTCCTAATTCCATGCCTTTTCTGGATATCTCAGTTTCAGTTATTTCCCTTTAGTAACTCAACCCTCCAAGTTTTTGTTCACCTCTGCTGTGGCCAGGTATAGAACTCACAATTCTTTGGGTCATGTCACTAGATTACTTCAACCAACTCTTTTATCCACTGGGATAGATTGTCCTAATTCCATGCCTTTTCTGGATATCTCAGTTTCAGTTATTTCCCTTTAGTAACTCAACCCTCCAAGTTTTTGTTCACCTCTGCTGTGGCCAGGTATTGAACTCACAATTCTTTGGGTCATGTCACTAGATTACTTCAACCAACTCTTTTATCCACTGGGATAGATTGTCCTAATTCCATGCCTTTTCTGGATATCTCAGTTTCAGTTATTTCCCTTTAGTAACTCAACCCTCCAAGTTTTTGTTCACCTCTGCTGTGGCCAGGTATAGAACTCACAATTCTTTGGGTCATGTCACTAGATTACTTCAACCAACTCTTTTATCCACTCGGATAGATTGTCCTAATTCCATGCCTTTTCTGGATATCTCAGTTTCAGTTATTTCCCTTTAGTAACTCAACCCTCCAAGTTTTTGTTCACCTCTGCTGTGGCCAGGTATTGAACTCACAATTCTTTGGGTCATGTCACTAGATTACTTCAACCAACTCTTTTATCCACTGGGATAGATTGTCCTAATTCCATGCCTTTTCTGGATATCTCAGTTTCAGTTATTTCCCTTTAGTAACTCAACCCTCCAAGTTTTTGTTCACCTCTGCTGTGGCCAGGTATTGAACTCACAATTCTTTGGGTCATGTCACTAGATTACTTCAACCAACTCTTTTATCCACTCGGATAGATTGTCCTAATTCCATGACTTTTCTGGATATCTCAGTTTCAGTTATTTCCCTTTAGTAACTCAACCCTCCAAGTTTTTGTTCACCTCTGCTGTGGCCAGGTATTGAACTCACAATTCTTTGGGTCATGTCACTAGATTACTTCAACCAACTCTTTTATCCACTGGGATAGATTGTCCTAATTCCATGACTTTTCTGGATATCTCAGTTTCAGTTATTTCCCTTTAGTAACTCAACCCTCCAAGTTTTTGTTCACCTCTGCTGTGGCCAGGTATTGAACTCACAATTCTTTGGGTCATGTCACTAGATTACTTCAACCAACTCTTTTATCCACTGGGATAGATTGTCCTAATTCCATGCCTTTTCTGGATATCTCAGTTTCAGTTATTTCCCTTTAGTAACTCAACCCTCCAAGTTTTTGTTCACCTCTGCTGTGGCCAGGTATAGAACTCACAATTCTTTGGGTCATGTCACTAGATTACTTCAACCACTTTTATCCACTGGGATAGATTGTCCTAATTCCATGCCTTTTCTGGATATCTCAGTTTCAGTTATTTCCCTTTAGTAACTCAACCCTCCAAGTTTTTGTTCACCTCTGCTGTGGCCAGGTATTGAACTCACAATTCTTTGGGTCATGTCACTAGATTACTTCAACCAACTCTTTTATCCACTGGGATAGATTGTCCTAATTCCATGCCTTTTCTGGATATCTCAGTTTCAGTTATTTCCCTTTAGTAACTCAACCCTCCAAGTTTTTGTTCACCTCTGCTGTGGCCAGGTATAGAACTCACAATTCTTTGGGTCATGTCACTAGATTACTTCAACCAACTCTTTTATCCACTCGGATAGATTGTCCTAATTCCATGCCTTTTCTGGATATCTCAGTTTCAGTTATTTCCCTTTAGTAACTCAACCCTCCAAGTTTTTGTTCATCTCTGCTGTGGCCAGGTATAGAACTCACAATTCTTTGGGTCATGTCACTAGATTACTTCAACCAACTCTTTTATCCACTCGGATAGATTGTCCTAATTCCATGCCTTTTCTGGATATCTCAGTTTCAGTTATTTCCCTTTAGTAACTCAACCCTCCAAGTTTTTGTTCATCTCTGCTGTGGCCAGGTATAGAACTCACAATTCTTTGGGTCATGTCACTAGATTACTTCAACCAACTCTTTTATCCACTGGGATAGATTGTCCTAATTCCATGCCTTTTCTGGATATCTCAGTTTCAGTTATTTCCCTTTAGTAACTCAACCCTCCAAGTTTTTGTTCATCTCTGCTGTGGCCAGGTATAGAACTCACAATTCTTTGGGTCATGTCACTAGATTACTTCAACCAACTCTTTTATCCACTCGGATAGATTGTCCTAATTCCATGCCTTTTCTGGGTATCTCAGTTTCAGTTATTTCCCTTTAGTAACTCAACCCTCCAAGTTTTTGTTCATCTCTGCTGTGGCCAGGTATAGAACTCACAATTCTTTGGGTCATGTCACTAGATTACTTCAACCAACTCTTTTATCCACTCGGATAGATTGTCCTAATTCCATGCCTTTTCTGGGTATCTCAGTTTCAGTTATTTCCCTTTAGTAACTCAACCCTCCAAGTTTTTGTTCATCTCTGCTGTGGCCAGGTATAGAACTCACAATTCTTTGGGTCATGTCACTAGATTACTTCAACCAACTCTTTTATCCACTCGGATAGATTGTCCTAATTCCATGCCTTTTCTGGATATCTCAGTTTCAGTTATTTCCCTTTAGTAACTCAACCCTCCAAGTTTTTGTTCATCTCTGCTGTGGCCAGGTATAGAACTCACAATTCTTTGGGTCATGTCACTAGATTACTTCAACCAACTCTTTTATCCACTGGGATAGATTGTCCTAATTCCATGCCTTTTCTGGATATCTCAGTTTCAGTTATTTCCCTTTAGTAACTCAACCCTCCAAGTTTTTGTTCATCTCTGCTGTGGCCAGGTATTGAACTCACAATTCTTTGGGTCATGTCACTAGATTACTTCAACCAACTCTTTTATCCACTGGGATAGATTGTCCTAATTCCATGCCTTTTCTGGATATCTCAGTTTCAGTTACTTCCCTTTAGTAACTCAACCCTCCAAGTTTTTGTTCACCTCTGCTGTGGCCAGGTATAGAACTCACAATTCTTTGGGTCATGTCACTAGATTACTTCAACCAACTCTTTTATCCACTGGGATAGATTGTCCTAATTCCATGCCTTTTCTGGATATCTCAGTTTCAGTTATTTCCCTTTAGTAACTCAACCCTCCAAGTTTTTGTTCATCTCTGCTGTGGCCAGGTATTGAACTCACAATTCTTTGGGTCATGTCACTAGATTACTTCAACCAACTCTTTTATCCACTGGGATAGATTGTCCTAATTCCATGCCTTTTCTGGATATCTCAGTTTCAGTTACTTCCCTTTAGTAACTCAACCCTCCAAGTTTTTGTTCACCTCTGCTGTGGCCAGGTATAGAACTCACAATTCTTTGGGTCATGTCACTAGATTACTTCAACCAACTCTTTTATCCACTCGGATAGATTGTCCTAATTCCATGCCTTTTCTGGATATCTCAGTTTCAGTTATTTCCCTTTAGTAACTCAACCCTCCAAGTTTTTGTTCACCTCTGCTGTGGCCAGTTATTGAACTCACAATTCTTTGGGTCAAGTCACTAGATTACTTCAACCAACTCTTTTATCCACTGGGATAGATTGTCCTAATTCCATGCCTTTTCTGGATATCTCAGTTTCAGTTATTTCCCTTTAGTAACTCAACCCTCCAAGTTTTTGTTCATCTCTGCTGTGGCCAGGTATAGAACTCACAATTCTTTGGGTCATGTCACTAGATTACTTCAACCAACTCTTTTATCCACTCGGATAGATTGTCCTAATTCCATGCCTTTTCTGGATATCTCAGTTTCAGTTATTTCCCTTTAGTAACTCAACCCTCCAAGTTTTTGTTCACCTCTGCTGTGGCCAGGTATTGAACTCACAATTCTTTGGGTCATGTCACTAGATTACTTCAACCAACTCTTTTATCCACTGGGATAGATTGTCCTAATTCCATGCCTTTTCTGGATATCTCAGTTTCAGTTATTTCCCTTTAGTAACTCAACCCTCCAAGTTTTTGTTCACCTCTGCTGTGGCCAGGTATAGAACTCACAATTCTTTGGGTCATGTCACTAGATTACTTCAACCAACTCTTTTATCCACTGGGATAGATTGTCCTAATTCCATGCCTTTTCTGGATATCTCAGTTTCAGTTATTTCCCTTTAGTAACTCAACCCTCCAAGTTTTTGTTCATCTCTGCTGTGGCCAGGTATAGAACTCACAATTCTTTGGGTCATGTCACTAGATTACTTCAACCAACTCTTTTATCCACTGGGATAGATTGTCCTAATTCCATGCCTTTTCTGGATATCTCAGTTTCAGTTACTTCCCTTTAGTAACTCAACCCTCCAAGTTTTTGTTCACCTCTGCTGTGGCCAGGTATAGAACTCACAATTCTTTGGGTCATGTCACTAGATTACTTCAACCAACTCTTTTATCCACTCGGATAGATTGTCCTAATTCCATGCCTTTTCTGGATATCTCAGTTTCAGTTATTTCCCTTTAGTAACTCAACCCTCCAAGTTTTTGTTCATCTCTGCTGTGGCCAGGTATAGAACTCACAATTCTTTGGGTCATGTCACTAGATTACTTCAACCAACTCTTTTATCCACTGGGATAGATTGTCCTAATTCCATGCCTTTTCTGGATATCTCAGTTTCAGTTATTTCCCTTTAGTAACTCAACCCTCCAAGTTTTTGTTCATCTCTGCTGTGGCCAGGTATAGAACTCACAATTCTTTGGGTCATGTCACTAGATTACTTCAACCAACTCTTTTATCCACTCGGATAGATTGTCCTAATTCCATGCCTTTTCTGGATATCTCAGTTTCAGTTATTTCCCTTTAGTAACTCAACCCTCCAAGTTTTTGTTCATCTCTGCTGTGGCCAGGTATAGAACTCACAATTCTTTGGGTCATGTCACTAGATTACTTCAACCAACTCTTTTATCCACTGGGATAGATTGTCCTAATTCCATGCCTTTTCTGGATATCTCAGTTTCAGTTATTTCCCTTTAGTAACTCAACCCTCCAAGTTTTTGTTCATCTCTGCTGTGGCCAGGTATAGAACTCACAATTCTTTGGGTCATGTCACTAGATTACTTCAACCAACTCTTTTATCCACTCGGATAGATTGTCCTAATTCCATGCCTTTTCTGGATATCTCAGTTTCAGTTATTTCCCTTTAGTAACTCAACCCTCCAAGTTTTTGTTCATCTCTGCTGTGGCCAGGTATTGAACTCACAATTCTTTGGGTCATGTCACTAGATTACTTCAACCAACTCTTTTATCCACTGGGATAGATTGTCCTAATTCCATGCCTTTTCTGTATATCTCAGTTTCAGTTATTTCCCTTTAGTAACTCAATCCTCCAAGTTTTTGTTCATCTCTGCTGTGGCCAGGTATAGAACTCACAATTCTTTGGGTCATGTCACTAGATTACTTCAACCAACTCTTTTATCCACTCGGATAGATTGTCCTAATTCCATGCCTTTTCTGGATATCTCAGTTTCAGTTATTTCCCTTTAGTAACTCAACCCTCCAAGTTTTTGTTCATCTCTGCTGTGGCCAGGTATAGAACTCACAATTCTTTGGGTCATGTCACTAGATTACTTCAACCAACTCTTTTATCCACTCGGATAGATTGTCCTAATTCCATGCCTTTTCTGGATATCTCAGTTTCAGTTATTTCCCTTTAGTAACTCAACCCTCCAAGTTTTTGTTCATCTCTGCTGTGGCCAGGTATTGAACTCACAATTCTTTGGGTCATGTCACTAGATTACTTCAACCAACTCTTTTATCCACTGGGATAGATTGTCCTAATTCCATGCCTTTTCTGGATATCTCAGTTTCAGTTATTTCCCTTTAGTAACTCAACCCTCCAAGTTTTTGTTCATCTCTGCTGTGGCCAGGTATAGAACTCACAATTCTTTGGGTCATGTCACTAGATTACTTCAACCAACTCTTTTATCCACTGGGATAGATTGTCCTAATTCCATGCCTTTTCTGGATATCTCAGTTTCAGTTATTTCCCTTTAGTAACTCAACCCTCCAAGTTTTTATTCATCTCTGCTGTGGCCAGGTATTGAACTCACAGTTCTTTGGGTCATGTCACTAGATTACTTCAACCAACTCTTTTATCCACTGGGATAGATTGTCCTAATTCCATGCCTTTTCTGGGTCTCTCAGTTTCAGTTATTTCCCTTTAGTAACTCAACCCTCCAAGTTTTTGTTCACCTCTGCTGTGGCCAGGTATTGAACTCACAATTCTTTGGGTCATGTCACTGGACTACTTCTGTTGATGCTTTTATCCACAGGGCCATGCGTCCTTGGTGTCGTACCTATTTTCCTTGGAGATAGTAAACAGTTTCTATTTTGGGACTGCAATTTTCTCGCCAGCTTTGATTGTGGACTTTGTTAAAGAAATTTTTAGTGTGCGCTTTAGAGAGAATCTCACATCTCCATTCCACTCATTGACCTCAAACCTCTCAGCTGTCATCTCATCCAAGGCAGTTGTACGGTTCAACTATTTGCTGTTTTTTTTATTTCTTTTTTTCTTTTTCCATCGGACCACATTGTGTTACATGATAGATAGCTATGGCTTTTCAATGGGAGCCTTTGAACAATTTGATCAAAGCAACCATTGATGATGACAGGAAAAATTGCACCATTGTATTTTATGGTTTTCTCCCCTAGAGCTTATCTGTGAAGATAAAGAGTTTTCTCACAGGTTCTGGAAGAGTCATGTTGATATAATGTGATGCACAACTTGATACTTCATTAACATCACATTTTGCATGTGTCACTGATCTCAATGTACATTTTACTTTGTCCAGACTGGGGTGGGGATGAATACTGAAGATGACCAACTGTAGTTATCTTTATTTTTATTTTTTTTGACAATGATTTTCTCTCTGTACAAGACCCAAGAGCTATTCAAAGTAGTGGGTTACAGAACGGGGATATGTGAGTTCAATCCCTAGGATGGGCAATATGTACTTTGGACTCAGTGTGAAACTTGAAATGTGTGATCAATAACTGATCAGTACTAAAAATAAGAACTATATGAGATATCTCTAGACATGGACAGTGGAACAAGAACAGTCTACCCCTGTAAATTAAATAAAGAGTTCAGTTCAGAATTCTCTGTATTTTACCCAGATCAATATACACCTGAGGAAGGCCAGAGAGCACAGCGGGTGAAATGTAATAAAAAATGATGAGGGCAATAGTACGGATATAAATAGTGTAAATAATGATAACTACTCATTCCAGAAATTCCGACATATTCCTGTTTGCCAATAACAATTGCAGCTATTTACATTTTGTGTTCAATGAAGAATTTGGCTGTTTGCAGTTGGCCACCTTTGCAGGTATTTTGCTTGCCTTTCATATGTCCTGTGAGTGTCAATGGCTCTCCACAATTTCCTGTTCTTTGTAGCTCTTAGTAAAATTTGTCTTTTTGCTATCTCTCTTAATCCCTGCTTTGCCAAACTTTTAACTGCTCTCTTTCTTCTATGTGTTATTTCCCTTCAGGATGTGAGTGATCATGGCTCTCTACTATTTCCTATCTTTTGTAGCTCTTAATAAGTTTTATCTTTTTGCTATCTCTCCTAATCCCAATTCTTCCAACCATTTACACAATCTCATTCTACTATCTACTGTGTCTCTTCAGCAGGTAAGCTATCATGGCTCTCCACAATTTCCTGTTCTTTGTAGCTCTTAGTAAATTTTCTTTTGCTGTCTCTCCTAATCCCCATTCTGCCAACCATTTACACAAACTTGTTAGGTATGTCATGCACTGCTTTCCTCTGTTTTGCTTGCCTTTCATATGTCCTGTGAGTGTCAAATTTTCTAAGCCCTCTTTCCTCATTATGTGCCACAGAAATTTCTTTCTGATGTTGAGTATAAGTGTCCATTTTGGCATACAGCCATATTATGTGGAAACACCAGTTCCCATATTATTACAAAAGTTAAGCAATGCTGAACTTGGTCAGTATCTAGATAGGTGACCATTTGTGAATACCAGGTGCTGTAAACTTAGATGTGTGATGGTGTATTTGATAATGGCTTGCAATTGTTAATTGAAGAGCCAAGTTCCAATTTCAGTTGATTCGTTATATTCACTTATTCAACCCCAGCTATGGGTTAATTAGTAAGACTTGTATCACTAAATCATTTTTATCTCAAAACAAATTCTTGTAATCCAAAAATATTTTCTGGCTTTAAATAACCTGCAAAGGGTTGATAAGCCAAAGAAAATGAATCAATCATAACTGTCCATTTTGTTTTCACTTTCTCTAAAATTTCCTTGTTGCTCACATGTTCAGTCCATGGTATTCTCAGCATCCTTCTGTAGAACCACAGGTGCCTCATTTTCTGTTCTGTCAACTTATTATTACTACTTCTACTCCTGTAATCGAGCTATTCTAGATTCTGTGCCCATGATCTGTTAGACTTTTGGAAATATTATTAGCAGCAGATCTCGGCTCCTTAGACCCACCAGCTCGGTCCTTCACAGCTAGGACTCCCCCATGCCGTGTTCATGGGGGCAAATCATTCCCATTAACTTCATGTTTCTTTGGTAAGGAGTAAGTTCCATTCACTTAATTTCTTCTTTAGAACTGTTGCTTGTGGAACAGGCTCCTGAGAGGATGCTTCCTTAATCACTACAGTTCTGGGTATGACGATAAACTACATCTGGCGGCAAGGCCTCTGATCAGTATATTGGAGGTTTGATGAGCGTGGAAACAGCTCTTAATTGTTGTTGTTGTTCCCAGGTCCGACCTGGGCTAGTAGCACCTGTTAGTAAAAATACTAGCAATACATTTTGATATAAAAAAGAACCAACAATAGACATAGTAAAATGAGCAACAATACATTTTAAAGCCAAATAACCAGCAATACATTTCATCTGTAGTTGAAGGTATATACAATTGTGTCCAAAATATATTTAGTTAAAGCCATAAAATCGTGTTCAGATTATTTTGATTTTGGCATTAAATAACCCATAGAGGTGTTGATACTAAATAAAATCAACCACCATGAAAGAACTCTTTCATGACATTAATCCATATAATATCCTACAATTTCATAAAGAAATCAAAATGTATTCCAAAATATAACTTCAACAAAACTACAACATAAAACACATATATCGCCGCTTCTAATAATTACATTTCGGCATTAAATGACCCATGAGGGAATTGATGTGCCGTTAAATATTCATATAATATCCTACAATTTCTTAAAGAAAGCAAAATGTATTCCAAAATATAACTTCAACAAAACGACAACATAAAACACACACATCACCGCCTCTAATAATTAAATTTCGGCATTAAATAACCCATGAAGGAATTGATGTGCCATTAAACATTCATATAATATCCTACAATTTCTTAAAGAAATCAAACTGTATTCCATAATATAATTTCAACAATAATAATTCACTGTCTCCAGTAATTATGTCTACACAAACATGTATATGCACAAAAGCTGAGTATCACCTACCATGTATTCAATTGTGAAAGCAGAATAACATATATCCTGTTTTTATTACTTGAAAGCTCTCAAAAAATTAAATTTCAGTATTAAATGACCCATAAGGAGTTGATATGCCATTAAACAAACAAATCAATCAATTCTTAAGTTCCTGGTCATTTGATATCTATCCTACATATCCTTTTAATATGCACTTCCTGCTTCTCCCTTCCTCTTCTGTTACAACAGTTTGACCCCATAAGCCTTTACATTGAGTAAACTTTGAGTCTTAGGTGAAGTAAAGTTTTTAAAAAAATATTTTTTCTATACAATATTTTTTGGCTCCTGAAATCTGTTTTATAAGTCATTTCACATTAGTTGATAAATGCCCTTATGCAAGAGGACTTCCTTTTGTCTTGACTGGAAAAAATATTTTTTAATGTCAGATTTTTCCCCCATTTATTTGTACATTTCTATTGCTATTATGTTGCAGTTCTTTGAAAAGTTCCATTACATTTAGTTCTAACACCCAAAATCAAAATAACATTATTCTCTTGTGTTTGATTGGAAACTGTAGCAGACAACTCTTACACTTTAGTTACAAAAATGTTGGCCATCTGTTAATAAAGCAATTAATATAAAGTCTATTAATAAATCATTTTCATTTTTGCCGGAATAAAAAAAAAAGAACAGGCTGTATATTCTTATTTTTGCTGTTTTTGATGCCAATAACCGTGACTGATTGATTGAAGCTTTTGTGTTTGTTGTCATGCAAGACTTACTTTTCTATTTTGCAAGACAGGAAGAAAATGTCTTCTGCTCTTTTCCTCCATTTTCATGCCATTTGTCAGCTACAGAATTCTGGTTGGCCATCTAGAAAAATAAAAAAATTACATTAACATGAGTAAATTAAAAAGAAAATGCAACAATAACTGGATATTTATATTAGAAATGTTGTGTAAAAATCAAAAGCCAGAATTGGGGGTGGAGGTTGCACAAGTTTGATATTTTGGTGATTGTGTTTACTTATAACAGCAAAGATGGTGCTGTCTGTAATTTTGGTGATTGTGTTTACTTATAACAGCAGAGTTGGTGATTGTGTTTACTTATAACAGCAAAGATGATGCTGTCTGTAATTTTAGGGAGTGCAATTCAAAAGTTTTTGGACAATTGAACTTTTTTTTCTTTTTCTCTTTTTTAATTTTTTGTTGCTTCAACAACATTTTAGCTAATCAATTCTCTGGTCATCTTCAAGTGTACTACCTGTATGAAGATAGTCTCTTTTCTGAAGAAGGCTGTAGACTGAATCATCCAAACCATTATGGGGACAAAGGCTTCAATAGTTGAAAAATCTCTTTGAAATTTAGCAGTGTTTTGTGTCTACAGCTAGTGGATTTTCATTCCATCTTAAATGGCTAAAAATATATAAATCTTGGGTGGATACTGTCTACTAAAATTGACTTAATGATAAGATTATGTATTATGCAAATTACAGACATGCTGTTTCTGTCAGAAAGTTGAAAGAAGACTACTCCCACTCTTGTGATATCACCTCCTCTCACTAGTATGTGGCTGAATGTTAGGATGTATAACTGTATGACAGTGTTGAGTGACGACAGAGTTCTTGGAGAGTCAAGTTGATGTTGTTGACACATAGTGGGAGACTGAGGTTATAGTTCAAGGGACTAAAAGATTTTTGTTTCCCTATCAATTGGATATAAATACATTAATGGGAAACAAGTGGTTGAAACAGCTGATATCAATAACAGTTTGTCCTAATCTTTTGTACATTATGACAGTTTAACAGCCTCCATATGGAGTAAAGGATTTGATTATCATCATCATGATCAATCCCATGACTGGGTGTGGCTGTGAGTTGCTATATACCAGACCAGCTCCCCCTGCATGTCTCAGTCAGGATTCATTCATGTCTTGGGTAAAATAGACCTGATGGAGCCCATCCCAGTCTAAGTCAGACCGCAGCTGATATCTTTTGACTTGAAGGCTCATCTTGGTTATTGATACAAGACTGTTTGTTCCAATTTTATTGTACATGAGACTAAACTATATTCATGCTTCTACAGGGAGGTATGCATAGATTGTCATCTAAATGACGCAAAAATGAAAATAACACCAACATCTCATTTTAACAGATATATTTACCAAAATTACACAAAAATATCTTGAAATACTAAAGAGTAAATTTATTCAATAAAATCGTCATTAGCTTCAACCTCATCCTCCAGACGACTTTGGAATCTTCTGGAACTCTTCTGGATAGTCTCCTTGTTTAAGTTGCTGAATGCTGCCATAATCCTTGCATTTTTTTCATCTTTGGTGTTACAAGGAGTTTCGTTGATCTCTTGCTTAACAATCAAGGGGGTTGCAGTCTAGGGAGTTAGGTGGCCACATGTAAGGGATGATGCGGCTGCAGAAATTGTCTGACAGCCATGATTAGGTTCTCCGCCTTGTGTGGCAGGGTGCAGAGTCCTGTTTCCTGACATAGTCTTCCAGCAGCCACCTTCTTGATCCAGGGCAGCACTTCCTCCTCACAGCAGGATGTAGGCCTGTGTGTTGAGTCTGAGGCCCTGTGGGAAGATGGAGGCATAATGTCGCCATCACTAGTGATCACTCCAAACACCTTTGTAATCACCATTAGACTCGTCCAACTCTTTCCGAATCCTCTGCACTGTCCTCAAATTGACACCCAAAAACTCTGAAATGTTCGTATTGGAACTTCTGGCATGAATGCTAAGGAGTACAGCATCCCGTTTCCAAATTTCTGACAGAGTGAATTGTGTCATGGGGCTCTTTTTCTCACAGGCGGTGCCCAACTGACCCTACTGTGTAGCTGACAAAAGGAAAAACAAACAATTCATGTGCGTAAAATGAAAAATACAAAATGGCGACAATTTACCCATTGCACCCTGTGCATAAAATGTAAGGGAGTTGCACTAAACCTAAGGTTGCATTGTGCATAAATAAATAAAGGTAGGGTCAGTCAAAATACCTGAGTATATTTATCACAGAGCATTAATGTTTTGTCAGGACTTCATTGCTGAATATGTGGGCTTCTTGTTCATTTCAAATATTTTTAGTCAGTGGTCATCAGAAAAAGGCAACAGTGTTGTTAACTGATCAGAATGGACATTTGTACTTTGGTGAGAATTGAATTTTTTTTTCTTCTGGGCATTTTTTTCTTTTCTCTCTCTCTCTCTTAATTGTCACAACTATTAAATGAAGTGTCCGACATTCTCGTCACTTTATATATTTGGACTTTCTTTTTTTTTTTTATCTGTGGTAGATCAGTTCACTTGAGATGGTGAAATCTGTGGTTAATAGCAAATAGTCTAAATATGTCCACAAATTTCCCCCCACAAAATTAAGATCCTATTTTAAAATATAACTGAAATTTTAATGCTGACACAACAAATTGAAGTCTTTTGATACATGTTTTTTGTTTATTTATTTCACTCGGAAGTTTAGATGAAGGAGTGCTGAGCAGAAATGAATGAAATTGCCATCTGGTTCATATTTTTCTCCTTTAAAATACATTGTACTAAAATATTTTAGCTTAATAAAAGTTTTAAACATATAAGTTTTTCTGATTGGGTCAGCTGATAATAATAGCTACTTTCTCATACTTAGGGTGGAGCAGAAATCGCTTGCTAAACTTAATAATACCACTGCAGTGTAGCTTCTCTTTGCCTTTTCTATAAATACTTTCATGGTAATTGTTCAGATGAACTTTCCTGTTAGTTGTTATTTCTATTCCCCACCTCTACAGACAAATTATACATATGGAAACTAGTTAGGACTTCATAGAGACTTTTAGGTATTATGGTGGCTGTAGTAAGAATGGTAAGTAAGAATGTGTTGTTTTGGTGTAAGGAATACTGTGGTATATTTGGGTCAGTAATCATGGCTAGCCAAGTTCAAGATAAGACAGATTGAAGACAAACTTTCCATAATCCCCCCTTTTGGCCTTGTACCACATTTTTGTAGTACAACAAAATAGATATTACTTTCCTCTCTGGTAGAGTTTCCCAACCTAACGGCGATGGCAAATTTCAGGTGGGCCACAGAAATTTTATAATTTTTACTTGGCCACATATTATTGAATGGTCCATAGATAGACTTAAACATGGATTCCAGAACTTGTGGACAAGTAACAAAATTATAGTTAATTTTCCATTGCTCTGAGAGAGAGTTAAATTATATATGATTGCTTTTCTAACAATTTACCTAGTAGAATTAGGATTTAGCAGAGTCTCTCAGCTATTATCAAAAGCTAGAAACTGCTTAGAAATCATAAGAGGAGGAGATCTGCATCTGTCTTTGACAAGCATGGATCTTAATATAGAAAAACTTGTAAAGATGCATCATGGACGAGGATCTCATTGAATAAATGTATTTGAAAACAATTTTTTTTCTTATAGTTATTCTTATTTTGAAATTGGTTTTATATCTTGAAGCTAAAGAATTATTTCTTTAAGTTTTCATTTTTTCCTTCTGAAAAAAAAATTGTAAAAATAAGTATTGATAATAAATGGTTGTTTCATTGGCGATGTGAAATATTTTAAATTGCTTGTAAAATTGTGTGTGTCCCCAATAAATAGATATAGTTGTATCTTTATTGGATATATTCTATGTAAAATGGAAGTAATTTTTTTTTACACTATAATAATTTCATGGACCACAGAAAAACTCCGGGTTCAAAGTGAGCCATGTGCCTAAAAAGGTTGGGAACCACTGCTCTAGACTTTATGAATTTAAGTGTAGCACTAGATTGGTGATTCATCATTTTGTAGTTGAAATGGCTTGATGTAACCATAAGTTCTATGCTAACAGTTTCTTCTCTCACACTTCTTGCTTGTGGAACTCTCTTCCATCTTCTTGCTTTCCAGTCTATCTTGATCTTCTAAAACTTAAATGCAATGTCAATCATTATCTTTTGTCTTAATTCCTATTCTTATATTGTTCTCTCTGCTTAATAGGTTTTTTTTTTCTCCTTCTCATATTCTCTCACACTCAGTAACCCCTTGCATCTTAGAGGCTTTATTGCCTTGCTTGGCGTGAAATGAATAAAAATCATTCTCAGTTGTGGGGGAAAGTCAAAATAAGTCGATATCACTTGAGTCTTCTGTTTTAACATATGTCAAGTTGACTGGCATGAAGCCTAAAAAAAACTTTCAGTTTCAGAGGTTGCGATAAATAGGGATAGTTGGTAAAAAAGAAATATTGAAGAAATGGAAATTGAACGTCCACCCCTCTCTCCGTAAACTTAGTAGGCACCGGGGGAGTGGAGAGAAACTGAATGACCAAAAGTACTGGATCCAAACTTTTTTGGCAGTTCTCTTGTAAACTAACTGATGATAACAGTTCACTTGTGTGGAAAGGTTAAATGAAAAAAAGAATTGTCTTTGATCAAACACACATAAATATTTAAATAAGTATTTATGCAAATATGTGTCTACTGTGCACAGGGTCGACTGATTTCCTTTGTATTCCATTGGTTAGGAGGAAGTTCCATTCAGACAGCTTCTTCCCATGAACTACTACTTTGTGGAACAGACTCCCAAGAGGATGCTTTTCCCAATCACTATGATCTTAACCTCTTCAAGTCTAGAATCAACTGTTATCTCTCTTATATGTTTTTTTTTAATGTATGTTTTAGATATATAATGTAGCCAATTTTGTTTAGATCTTTTTTTTTTATGCTTCCATCATTTTTTTCATCAAATATCCCACATAATAGATCTGCCAAGCATGTTCATAACGTAAGAACCTGGACACATATTTTCTGTGGATTATCTAGCAATTAAAGCACTTTCATCTGAGTGATTTGTTTTCTCTTTTAATTAGAGTGGCATTTTTTAAATCAAAATTGTCCTCAGTCTCGTTAAAGTTAGTAACTGATGTGTTTAATGTGTTGTTTTAAAAGATCCCTTTTGTGTTCATATAATTGTTTATTTAAATTCCTTGAGGTTTCTCCAATGTGGCAATTATTACAGGTAATAGAATAAATTCCCCCTCCAAGTTTTAGCGTATTATTTTGCTTTGTATTATTAAAGTCTTTCATTGTTTTAGATGTAGTTATGACAAATTTTATGTTGTGTTAAGATAAATTCTTTTCAGTTTTAGTTGCAATGGATTTAGTGGGTAGAACAATACATTCTGATTTGTTGGTTTTCACAAGAAAAGACTGCTTTTCTAATTTGAAATATTTTATGAGCTTTTTGCCTATCCACAGCATCTTTTTTTTGTCTGCATGTGTTGTCGTATCAATGTAAACATAACCTTAGTCCAATGAAGTCCTCTAAAGGATGAAACATGTCACACAAAAACATTTTCCGCTTTGTCATGCTTCTTTTGCCTAAAATTATTTGTGATATATAAAAGATTTTTATATTATTATCACACACACACACACACACACACACACATATATATATATATATATATATATATATATATACACACACACATACAAACACCCATTTATATATATATATATATATATATATATATATATTTATTTATTTTAGGATATTACACTGAAAACATGTCAAAATTGCTACACAATTGCTGTCGTGTTTCAATGCATCTCATCAGGCGATTAAATGTTATGAACATTGGAATTGTACTCTATTCATTTTCATCTTATCTGTGTGTGTGTGTATATATATATATATATATATATGATAGGATAAGGAACAAATGCAAAACATTTCCAGATCTCGCATGTTTCACTTTTATTAAAACTTCCTCTGAAAAAGAAATATGGAGGAGAAAAAGAAAGAAAATTCTATCATTTTATCCTTCGTATTTCATTCTCTAATAAAGTTTTAATAAAAGCGAAACATGTTAGATTTATAAACATATTTTACTTGTTCCGTATCCTACCTTTCTGTTGCTTTACAATTCACACACACACACACACACATATAGTAAGGTAATGAAAGGTTTGGTAATCCATGTAGATAATTCCAAATAGGATGTAATCCAGAGAGCTCAATGTAACAACAGAGTAAATATTAATTAAATAATTAAGCAAGAGACAACCTTAAGGTTCCATGACTATAATTTATTTCCGCAGAAAATATATTTTTCCTGGTTCATCAAGTCTCATCTCTAGATTTTTATTTTTTGTTAACCAGCCAATTCCTGCCTCAGTCTACAACCGATTGGAGGTCCTTTTCGAGACAAATTGCCAGGTTAGTTTTGGCAGCAACATTTGTGATTGGTTTCTTTTATATTGCATTTTATATATTTCTGGGGGAGGGTTGTTTTGTGAGGTGGATACAATACTTTCTGTGAGTGACTTTTAATAACTTTCTTCTTTTTTATTTTATTTTATTTTTTTTACTTTCTTCACATTCACATCCAGCCAACATATTGAGTGAATCAAAAAGAGATCTAACTTGAAGCAGAGTGTAACTTCAGGTGTATAGTCCATATAGTAAGAAAGTTTGCGACAAAAAAATAAATATTGGCCTAAAAGTACAGTTTGTATCAACTAATTAACACCAACAAACCTGACTTAGCCTGTTGATGTTTTTTGGGACTTAGGCTTGCTCTCAAAGCCTGACACAACATATTTCCATGATTCTTGAATAAAGTTTCGCTTGAAATTAGAAAAAAGTGAAATAAGTAGTAAGTCTAGATAAATGCAAAGATTTGAAATGCATTTTGAGATAACATAGAAATGATTGCATTCAGATTTGTTTTGTTTTCTTCTGCATTTCCAAGATGTAAAAATCAGGCAAATCTCAATTTTTGATTTTCTGCAGTGAATGTTTGCTTAGTTTATTGCTTCATGATGCGAAAATGAATTTCTCTCGATCAAAGTCATTTTTCCCCTACTTTGTTGCTAAAAACATTTCTTCTTATTTTAATATCTTGTAAATTCATCTCATTCTAAAGGTATTTTTATTAAGAAAAAAAAAAAAAGACTTTTAAAAACAAATTTATGATAATATAAATAAATTACTATATGTACAGGAAAGTATTGATGTTGTTGGTATAAATGTATTCCTCTCTTTCTCCCTCATATACATGCATATGCACTGAGAATCAAATTTAGGAAGAGATTATATCTGCCACTATAGACTGTGTACTTGTATATATAGAGGAAAATGTTTATTTGTATATATTGCATTTAATATTTAAGTGTAAATATGGCTTATTTATAAATATGGTATAATATAGATTATACATTCATATAAATTATATGCATGCACATACACGTATATGAAAGGTACTGAAAAGTTCTTGGCCTGACCAGCAAACTTCCTCCTCTCACCAAATTCTAATGTTTGCTTATTTCGATTGGATTTCAGCATCAGCATATAGACTGCGTGTATGTACCTATGTGTGCTAGTGCTGAAATGTTCTCAGCCTGACACACTTCCTGAAATCTGACCAGATATAAATTTCTTCTTTATCTATCTATATATATATATATATATATATATATATATATAATTAATAGATTTTATTTTTAATCTGACATTTCCACTATGTTTGAAGTAATATCTGTCTGTCTGTCTCTCTTTATATATATATATATATATATATATGAGAGAATTAATGGATTTTATGTTTAATCTGACATTTCCACAATAATAATGTTTGAAGTAATTTTCTATCTATCTATCTATCTATATATATATGTATATATATAAATTATCATCCACAGACAATAAATATATATATATATATATATATATATATATATATATATATATATATATATAATAGATTTTATTTTTAATCTCAAATTTCCACTATTTTTGAAGTAATATCTATTTCTTTCTCTCTCTCTCTCATATATATATATATATATTTCTATGAGAGAGAGTGAATTAATGGGTTTTATTTTTAGCCTGACATTTTCACTCTAACGTTTGAAGTAATATCTATATATAGATCATGTACATATATTTGGATTTATATTTTGAAAAGTGTTTCATATGATCAGATACACTTACATATGTACCTGTGGCAATTTTATAAATATGTGTATCTGTGTTTATAGAGATTAAATATGTGTGTATATATATGTATATATATATATAAACACACACATAATTTAATTATTTGCTCTGCTTCATGCAGCTTACAAAGTATTTTTTGTCATTTAATATCATACTAGCTGTCTTGGAGAAAAGACCAGTAATAAAACTTTGCTTCTTTTTGCTTTGAGCAAATCTTCCATTTTTTTTTTTGGCTTCATCCTCCATTTTCAATTGCTTTAAATAACAAAACAAAAGTTAAGAAAATAAAACAAAAATGTCAAATTGATAGAATTAAACACAAAAATTGAAGAGAAATTTGTGAGGCTCAGATTGCGCCATAGAAAAAAGAAGACAAAAAAAGGTGAACCTGAAGAAGATGAATTGGACTTTTGTCTTAAAAGAAATCCTATTACGGAACGGTCTGAACAGATGAGAATGCAAAGATGGGGGATGTAGGTCACTTGTAGAGATTTGAAAATGTCAGTTTCTTTGTGGGTTTGGCTGCTTATTTGAGGATTTTATTTTGATAGCATTACTGTGAAAAGAAAGAGAAGCCATTTTGAAAATATCGAAAAATTCTGTTTACCATTTTAGTTGTTTGCGTTGCTCATATTGATGTCACTTGTTTGCTGTTGCTAATCTATATACACTGTATAGCTATAACCTTTTTTTAACACATCTTTTACAGAGTTAACTGTACTATAGAAAACAAAGAATGATCCAAATGTTATCTATTTATTTCCATAGAAATGACAACAGATAGAGGGAGCACAAGAACACCTTTGGTGAGGGCAAGTCTGTTTTCCCACATTTTCATTAGCGATGAACATTTTATGGTTTAACAGCTATGCAGGACTCTGTAGAACTTGGCTTGTCACACAAACTCTGTTTATTATGAGATACAATTGTCTTTCTTTATCCTAACTGGAATTGTAGTAATGAATCTTACCAGTCTGACTGGAAATGCATTTTGTTACTGTGTTTTTGAGTTTTCTCTTTCATGCCATGATTTTAAAAGTTGGGAGGTAAGCTTTTTAACTTTTTTATTTTATTTCATACATACATGTCGAGATTTATGAAATAAAGTGCTTGCAATGTAGACAAACCTACATTGGAAGCTAAATGCCTGCATTTGTGAACACAAGAGGGACCTACGTTGGGACAACCATTTAATCCACTTCTGTCATTTATCTTGCCTTCCAGCAAAGCTTCCAATCTTGAACATCGTTTTTAATTTAGCTGCTTTTGTATGTAAGAATTATATTTTTCCCTATATATTCTTGAATTTGAACAGTATGAACAGCATGGCTCTGCATCGTACTGCATTGGCCAGCCAATAATGAGGCACATAACACCGCAGGAATTGTACTAACATTGTTTATATTAAAAGCATTGGTAGATTCTCAACTGTAAGAGAGAGAACTCTAATCCCTAACTCTTTCATTTCTGTTCTGTAATATGTGTGTGGATGTGCAGGTGGTGCAATGTTTAGTAGCTTGAAACAAGAAATTGGAGTGCCAAGTTCAAATTCCAATTGGGAATATTACATTTACTCTTGCACAAATACCCTCTTCTCTTCCCTTCCCAGCTATGGGCTAAATAGTAAGGCAGAATGGACATTCTAGCTGTGGTTTCCAACCAGTCTAGGAGAAGTGCAATTCGGAATTCAAAATTGTATGTTGCCCTGGCAGGGCATATACTTAACTATAACTAATGTCTACTCAGCATATTTTCAGTATAAATCACAGGTCAACTCTGTGGATGTTGAAGAAACACAAATGGGCCTGAGCAGTTGAGCATGCTCAAGATTAGATTAATTTATTCATTTTTGTTTTTTTTATGGCTTATCAACCTTTTGTGGGTTATTTAAAGCTGAATCATATTTTGGATTGCGAGAATTCTTTTTTTGCATGAACAATTTTTTTTGCATTAAAAATTATTTTAAAATAACAAAAAATTTTCAGATACAAGTCTCACTATTTAACCCATAGTTAATGGAGGAGATGGATTCATACCTTTTCCAAGAGT